>JAHWFP010007872.1:118974-137311 GCA_023313725.1 Lithobius niger | reverse complement strand
TAAACTAGCTTAGTTGAATGCTATAACGCATTAAGTTACTGGAAACATTTAACGTTTGCCATTTTAAAGTTAAATTCGATCGTTGTGGAAATTTTTCATAGGGATTGCGGCCGACAAACACAATAAAAAATATCACACTGCAAATCGGTTGTCTGTATAAAACCTCATACAATACACTAAGCTAATATGTTCGGGCTTTTTGCCCTAAAAGAAAAGGATGAAACGAAGGTACAAAAATACAGAGTTTTATAATGGCGGCCATGATGAAGGTGCGATGTGGTTGGTTTTGGTCGATCTTCAAATGTAGTTTTAATGGTCTTCAAGGTGGAAAGTCCGGATTTGGGCTTCCCCAAGAGTCTTGTATTTGGACAAGCTATTAAACGTTGAAGAGTTTTTGGAAATCGGACCATTATTGCGAAAACGGCCAAATATGCCTCGGCGAGGCATTTGGGTGCCTCAAGAAAAAAATTTCAAATTTTTGAAAAACAGGCGTTTTTCGGTGGCGCTCGTTTACACTCCATTTCAGACATTTTCGTTTTTAACGTTAAACGGGTTCAAAATAAAGCTTTTATGTTTAAACCAAAATTAAATGCAGCCGCATATTAATTTGAACGTTAATTTTGGACAGAGCGAATTACTTAAAAAACTTCTCTACCAAATCCAGCAAGTTTATACATAAAAAAAATACACTTTCAAGGACCCCTAGCACTCTGGTATGTGAATAGCTAAAATACACAACGGCTCTTAACTACAATACTCGGCTTGGCGGCCTTAAAGCACATCTCATGTACACTTACCCTTTTACACACAATCGCTGTGTTGTCAGTCTGTCCTTCCTGTTCCACAGTAGTACGGGAAGTCCGGCACTGATGTATATATGATGTAGATCGTCTTGGGCGGTCTAATCCATTGGGACCTTGGTTGGCAACTCAAAATCCACTGCTTGGCTGCACGGAGCACCTGCTTCTGGCCTTCAGACAGTTCCTCCTACAGCATCGGGTTTTGGGGAGACGTCTCACGGCTGGAGGGCCTCACTGGAAGCGGCAGCTGTTGCTTCCTGGCGCCGGCAGTTGTTGTGGCTGCTTGGCGGTGTTTTGCCCCGTTTTTGACGGTAGGGCGACTTCTGCTTCGTGTTCGTATTTTACGGGATCACTGGCATCTGCTTCGTGGCCTTTGTGACTGGACCACTGACGTCTAGTTGGAATGGACTTGCATCCTTCTAGGAACTTGGCATAGTAGTATGGCAGGGGGGAAACGCTTGTCGGGAACAGCACCTGTTGATCCCACCACTGCCACCAAGTTGTAGCGGCGGACGCTACGACGGCTGAGGTGCTTGTAGCGCCCCCGACATCCTTGGTTGACGAGTACTTCTTTGCATCAGGTTACGTGATTATTTCGACTTTTTACGACAATAAACACAGCATGGGCTACAGTCCCGGCTTGGGGGATGGAGCGTCGGTGTCCTATACTAGGCCTAACCTTAATGCTTCCGGTAATACACTGCCACCAACGGTGGATTAATTTAATTGCTTAAACGAAGTATAAAACTAAAATGGGCTACATAATAATTTACACTAGAAACAATTAATCTCACTAGGGAACGAACCTGAGGTTTAAAATCTCTAGGTTTTTATTTTAAAACATCAGAATAATAAAAATAACACTTTTACATTTGGAGTTCACTAGTTTAAGCTTTTGACACTTTTGGCAAAAACACTTGGCTTGAATTTACAATAAAAATTCACATTAATACAAGAACAACGAAGTTGATTCTTAAACACTTGATTTAGAATAGAAAAAGCATTTTTATCTTGGGTTCCTATCCAGGAATACCCACCAAGCTGAACCGCGTCCGCTAAGTTGTAACTATATTTGACAACTGTAGTTTTCAAGTCGTCCCCCAGTTATTTTTCCTCACGAGGATCAAACCGTCCCTTTGTTTACATTAAAGTATGAACAAAGTAAGAAACTGGCTTTTTAATAAGAGATGCCTACTCTTACATTATGGTGGTAAAGACCAGCAATGCCGATAAGGCTTACCAACCATAAAGACTCCAAGCTAGAGGTTAATTTAATTTGGACTATGAATTTAGAATTGGGGGGTCCTAAAGATAAACTTCTAAAATTAAACTAGTTACTTACAACCACTACCATTTTTGCCCGGCATGGCAATCCCGGACATGGCGTCTCCACACCCGACCGGCGTGACCCTTCTAGCTTGAGAGATCTGTGAGCTGTGCTAATGATGGAGTTCTGTGGCTGGGGTTTTATACACAATACCGGAAGTTGGCGCGGACGCCGAGGATAGCTACAGGAGTCTGATTGGCTGAGGGCCGGGAGAACAATGGAAAGTGGGAGGAGAAGTCGGTATGGCAAAGGGTTTTGATGCAGAGCCGTTTGAAGGAGTAAAGACATGTAAAGACGGGCCTCTTTTGAGTTTTACTCAATTGAACATTGGGAAATAGGCCTTTATTTTGAATTATTGACTATGGAATGGATATTTACATGTTTGCAACGTGAATAGGCTCTTGTTAAAGCTTAATACTTGGCTTTGGGTAATGCAGAGAGCATTACTATTAAATTTTATAAGCTTTAACTGGAAACTGCAGTGTTAAACACCACAACTAGTTTTGGCTGGGGGGGGGGCCGCGCCGGTAATGAATACAAAGTTTTTAAGTTTGACTCAGTTGACAAAGTCACAGTTTGACTTTCGGATTGCATGGAAACAGATCTTTTATAAATATCTTTTGGTTTTTAATAGTAGAGCAAGCTAGTAGTAACATTCGGATGGGTCAGTCAGGTTTTGTAGAGAATTAAAACAAAACATATATACACAAAAATTCGTGTCTGGTGATTGCCGATGTCTGTATAGGTTGGACTACTGGTAGCGTGTTGGGGGCAGAGGATTATTATTAATAATGCATAAAAAGAATAAATAGATTAGCTTAGAGAATGCTATAACGCATTTAAGTTTGAGTCGAAATAAATAACTTCAAAGTTAAAGGACAGGCGACGATCGCTGTGGAAATTTTTCGTAAAAGTTGCTGCAGTTCAACACAATAAAAAATATCACACTCAAAGTTGTCTGTACAAATAAGTAGGAGGTTAAGCACCTTCGCAGAGGAAGCTCCTCCTATAAAACACTAAGCTAATGTCTTTGGGCTTTTTGCCCTAAATAAAAGCAATAAAAAATAGAAAGTACAAATTACTAGTTTTTAATAATGGCGGCCATGATGAAGGAGCGCTGCGGTGATTTTGAAGTGGTTTTCAAAGGACAATATTGAGAGTTCAGGATGGAAATCTTGAAGTTTGGCTTCCTGAAGACTTGGGTAATGTGTGGATTTATTAAAGGGTTTCAAGATGGACCGTTTCTGTCCATTATACAAAATATGGCTGATGGTCAAAGACCGAGGTCTTTTGGCGTTTGAAGCGCTCAATAAAAAAAAATGTTCACGGGTTTTTTAAATCTTTGGAGGTCGTGTATCCTCTCCAATCGTTTTTCGGCAAGCCGACATTACACGCCGTTTTTGCAATAATGGTCCGAATCGGCCCAAACTTTCGACGTCAATAGCCTGCCCAAATACAAGCCTCTTGGGGAAGCCTAAATCCGGACTTTCCACCAGGAAGATCTTCAAATCTGCATTTGAAATTCGCTAAAACCAACCGAAGCACTCCGTTATCATGGCCGCCATTATGAAACTCTGTACTTATGTATTTGTATTTTATCCTTTTCCTTTTAGGGGAAAAAGCCCGAACACACTAGCTTACTGCATTTTAGGAGGAGCTTCCTCTGCGTAGGTACTGAACCTCGAGGATTTGTACAGACAACAATTTGAAGTGTGATATTTTTTATTGTGTTTGTCGGCCGCAATCCATATGAAAAATTCCCACAACGATCAATTTTAACTTCAAAATTTTAAACGTTAAACGTTCCTAGTTACTTAATGTGTTATAGCATCCAACTAAGCTAGTTTATTTAACCGCATTTATACTTTTATTATACTCTTTTACCCCCAGAAACGCTACCATATGTCCAACGTAATTCGACCTGGCATTCTACCGGACACGAATTTTCAGTGTATATATGTTTGTTTTAGTTCTCCTCTAAACCCGACTGAGACCTACCGAATGCCACTAATAGCTTGTTCTACTATTAAAAACAAAAAGATATTTATAAAAGATTTGTTCAAACCCAATCCGAAAGTCAAACTGTGCAAAAACTTCGAATCCCCCCCTTTTTTTGCCCCCCTCCCCAGCCAAAACTAGTTGTGGTGTATAACACTGCAGTTTTCACTTAAAGCTTATAAAATTTAATAGTAATGCTTTATGCATTACCCAAGCCAAAGTATTAAGCTTTAACAAGAGCCTATTCACGTTGCAAACATGTAAATATTCATTCCATAGCCAATAATACAAAGTCAAGGCCTATTGCCCAAAGTTCAATTGAGTAAAACTCAAACAGGCCTATCTTTTCCGTCTTTACGTGTCCCTACTCCTTCAAACGGCTCTGCACCCAGTCCCTTTGTTCATCCGACTTCTCCTCCCACTTTCCATTGTTCTCGAGGCCCTCAGCCAATCAGACCCCCGCAGCTATCCTCGGCGTCCGCGCCAACTTCCGGTAATGTGTATAAAACCCCAGCCCCAAAACACAATCGTTAGCACTGCTCACAGATCTCAAGCTAGAGTAGGGTCACGCCAGTCGGGAGTAGAGACGCCATGTCCGGAGAAAGCCATGCCGGGCACAATGGTAGTGGTTCGTATGTTATAGTTTAGCTTTTGAAAGTTCAGTTTAGGACCCCCATATTCTAAATTTTAGTTTAAAACTTAACTTAACTCTCTAGCTTGTAGAAATTTATGGTGGAGACGCCTGTAGCGGCATCTTAGGTTCTCTCTTCCCATAACGTCAGAGTGGTTCTCTTACTAAAAACCAACTTTTCCAGTTTAATTTAAATGGATTTTTAAACTTAAACTACTTGACGGTTTGATCTTTGTGGAAGCCTCAGTGTAAAATTGCTGGGCTTTTTATTACTTAGAACAGTTCTCGAGGGAACTAAGGGAAGTTGATCTTTTTGTACTTGGAAAACTTAGAAACATCACTGTGGACGGTTGATCATGTATAAACATACTGTCAGACTTTTATTAGTTGCGGCTGTTAAGTCCTGTGGGTGTCTCCGGGAGCACCTAATATTACTTTTTCTATTGTGAAAATTTAAACTTTTACTCAAACACAAGCGTTGTTTGTTTGAATTGTGAATTGCTACTTTTGTAAATTCTACTTGTTGCCTTTTTAATTAATTGGTAATCAAAAGCTTTCAGAAGCAAACCTTAATGTAAAGTGTACTTTATTCTCTGTCGCAAAAATAAAACCAGGAGTTTTAAGCTTCAGTCGTTTGCTAGATTTGATTAATTGTCTTTTAGTGTAAAATATAAATATGTAGCCCATCTTGAATTTTAGCTAGTAAAACAGTTAAATCCACCGTTGGTGGCAGCGATACCGACAGTTTAAGGTTAGGCCTCTTTAATTAGGACCTGCGCTCCATGCCTCATGCTGGGACAGTCGCCCATGCTGTGTTGAATAACGTAAAAAGTCGTCATTAACACCGATTAACCTCAAGCTGAAACTCCACGTACACCAGGAAAACCGGGGGCGTTACAAGCACCTAAGCCGTCGTAGCGTCCGCCGTTACAACTGGTGGCAGTGGTGGGATGAACAGGTGCTGTTCCCGTCAAGCGTTTTCCCCCCTGCCATGCTACATGCCTAGACGGATGCAAACCACTTCCAACTAGACGTCTGTGGTCCAGCCAAATATGGCCACGAAGCAGATGCCAGTGACTAAGTTACAAAAAGTCACGAAGCAGAAGTCGTACTAACGCAAAAAAATAGTACAACCCCCGCCGCAGCTCCAACCACTGCCGGCGCCAGGAAGCAACAGCTGCCGCTTCCAATAGACGTCCTCAAGCCGAGAGCCGTCCAAACCCCAACCGATGCTGTAGGAGAAGAGGCCCGAGAGGAAACCTACGCTCCGTGCAGCCAAGCCGAGGATTTTGTGTGCTACACCGAGGTCCCGTGGATTTGACCGCCAGTGACGATCGACTCCCGAAAATCAGTGCCGGACTTCCCGTACTACGGTGGAACGGAAGGACAGACTGACCGTACAGCGATTGTACAATTTGTGGGTAAGTGTACATGAGATATGCTTAAAGGCCGCCAAGCCGAGTGTTGTAGTTGATAGCATTTATGCAATTTAGCTATTCATATATCAGAGTGCTAGGGGGTCTTAGGAGTGTATTTTTTTTGTGCAATTTTACTGGATTTGGGAGAGAAGTTTTTTTAATAATTCGCTGTACTCAAAAGTAACGTTAAATTTTAAGCGGCTGCTTTTAATTTTTGTTTCATTCATAAAAGCTTTATTTTGAAACCACGTTAACCATTAAGACTCAAAAATGTCCGAAATGGAAGAATTAGACGAAATCATTCGTGATATAACAAACAAGGACTTAAAGAAGGCCTGTTTAAACCTAGGCTTCACAGTAAGTGAATCCCCAGCCGAATCGCAGAAAATCTTACGATCAGCCCTTGAAGACGGTAAATTAGATTTAACCGAGCTTTCCGATGCACTAGCTAATGCTATTGAAAGGAGAGAAGCCGCAATTTTTGCAAAAAAAGAATTAGCCGCTAAAGAAAATGAACTGTTTTTAAAAGCAGAAGAGTTAAAGTTAAGAGCACTTGAAATTGCAGACGCAGACAAGCACCGTGCTCATGAACTAGCTTAAAGGGGGGGGGGGGGGGCGAGGCTTAATGGCGCGTCGACAACTTGGTCATTAGCGCCACTACTAGCTTTAAGGGACCAAGATGCCCAAATAAAGGATCGTGCCAGTGCTATGGAATTAGCTAAACTGGATAAGAAGGTAGAACTAGCTAAGCTAAATGCTGCTACGATAAATCTTAACCCCGCTCCAAATGGAGCTAATGGCGCTCCCCCACCTCCCCCAAATCCAGTTGCCAAACATGGTAAAGTAGCCCACATAGTTCGATTGGTAAATAGGTGGACGCCCAACACTAAGATTAACAGTTTTCTTCAGATTTTTGAACGAACTTTAACTAGTCAAAAGATCCCTAGAGATCAATGGGTCACGGGACTCCAGCCCCTCGTCGGAGAGGTTTTAATTAAAGTTTGTGATCAGCTAACGGACGCTGAAATGCAGGACTACGAAATAGTCAAAAGTAAATTGCTTGCTCGTTTTGTAAAGACTAAAGAGTCTTTGCAAACCCAATTTCGTTCTTTAGAAAAAAACTGTAGAAATGCAATTCCAGGATTATGCATTCGAGTTAGAAACGTTGTTCACTCGTTGATTAGCTTTAGCTAAGGTTAACCGGGACTATGACAAACTTGTCAATCTAATGCTTTTAGAGCAATTTAATAAATCTTGCCCTACCCCACTTAGGAAATGGATCCGTGATCAAATTAAGTTAGGGACGTTGGCTGAAGCAGCTCAACTTTGTGACGAGTTCACAACCCGCAATAACCAGATTGCTAACAAAACTGCCACTCGTGCAGCCAAAACATAGCCCATAGCTGCACCGTCGAACCAAGGTTCTAAACCTACTGGTCAACAGCGTGGTCACAACCGTAACCACAACACGACAGCTAATCCGGCCAAATCTGTCAGTGTGAAAGCAGATAACCCAGGAGGGGAACCTGCCATAAACATTAGTGCTAGTGAAAAAACTAACCCTAATCAAGATAGAGTTAGGCGCTGCTACGTGTGTAATTCTCCCCAACATTTTCATAGTGAATGCCCCGAGCTTAACTCGAAACGCCAGCAAGCAAATGCATGTTTCCCAGTTGGGAAAAAGGCTAGTGAAATTTCTTAAGGCTAGTACGTTGTCCGGTAGCATAGGGAAAAATAAAATTAATATTTTATGCGACTCCGGAAGCACAGTTTCGCTAGTTAGCGCTAGGCTCGCAAAAAATTGGCCACGCTTAAAGCGAACGGTTCAATGTAAAACTGCCTTGTGTGTGTAAACAAGTGTTTACATTAGATCAGGTAAATCTAAGCCTTAGGTTAGATGATGACACAGTGTTAAAATCAGTAGCATGCATTACACCGGTCAACAATTCGGTCTACGATGTCGTTTTGGGCGTGCCGGGATTAGAATCATTAAACCTACAGCGCAGACCAGTAATCGACACGCTCCGTGATTTTTCGTCCCTGCCATCCGGGGTGGCTACGCCCCCCGTCAGAAACGGCCCACATCAATCAAAGAAACGTAAGAGCCACCGTAAACAAACCAGCCCCGCGGGATTGGTCAAGCCCCAAACCCCCACAGTGCTTCCGCCTATCGTCGTTAAGTCCTCAAGCGCAGACGAAAGGGGTCTGCTGAAGACTTAGGAAGTCAACCCAGTACGAGATAATGAGACCCAGGTCCCCTCCCTTGACCAATGGATGGACTGTCGCCATCTTTGTTGGCGTAAACAAGCAACGAAAAATGCGTTGAACCTGCCTCCTAAAGGCAAAATAAAACGAAGTTTGTCAGCTAGTGATATAAACAAAGGTTTAGTCATGCCAGAAAAACCCAGAATTAGCGAGTTTAGCTTTGACGAATGGCTTAAGTTACGCGAGTTAACTTCCCCCAATCACAAGTAATTTAAAGGTCGGCATTAAAAGTGTTCCCCCTATATGCTTTGATTTTTTTCCAGAGTTTTGTCAAGTTAAATTGCCGGATTTTAATCTAATTTAAAGTGAGGGTGTTTGCCAATAAAAACCTAAACATAGTTTTTCCCAGTCCTTTTTTTTGTAAAAAGTAGGACCGATGTTTTAGTGTGAATTCTGTATCAGTCTAGGGTGGAAATAAATGCATTTATTATGGCTCTAGCACTGAATTGGTGTTTCCAATAAAACGGAGGTTTAATACCTAACCTAAAGTAGTTTTTCTCTAAATTAGAGTTTTTTTCTTGTTACAAGTAAACCGGAAATCTAACAAAGTAAATTTCCCGTGCATGTTTTCTTTAAACAATGTGTAGTTGGTCGCTACAACCGTGGTTCCATCTAGGAGCAACCAAACCTAAAAATAGTCTATTTGCTGAATTTTAAATCTTAAAACTTCAGAGTCTACTGGACAAACCTGGAAAGCATCTAGTGAATGTTGCTGCATCAAGCCAGCATTTTCGTTAAACATTTAATTAAAACATCGGGTCCTAATTTTTAATGATGTACACAAAAAAAAAAACTGAATTTACGTTTTATTGGTTAACCTAAACTATTGCTAAGTTAGGTTAAAGCATCGCAATTTTATTTCTCCAAACTCTGGGAAAAAATAAAAATGGCACTTAAAAGAAGCAAGTTTAGGGCTTACTTTGGTTTTAACAGACACACTTTTTACTGCAAGGTTGTCCTCAGATTTAACTCTTCTAAGTTTATCTCTAGGAGGCTGACAAAGCTTGCTAAATGAGCGGTTACGTAGTTCAATCCATTCATTGAATCTTGGCGCTAATTTATTAGGTCGGACGGAGCCAGTTGGCTCATTATGGGTACAGCAAGTGCTCTATCGGACTTTCCATCTATACTTGGATGGTCAGTCGGCCTATCGCCGGCTGTCTGCACTTTTGGGGGAGGGACGTTTTTAACGGCCTCTTTTGTGCCCGACTTGACTGTCTCGGCTGAAGGGCGGGGCGACTTGGACGGCGCCAGAAATTCTACTGTCGGGTTTGGCTTGACCAATCCTGCTGGCCGGCTGCCCGACTCCATGCAGGAGCGGGGGCGGTGTTTACAGGAACGCTTTTTCGCCGTGGTTTGTCTGTGGTCGGCAGCGCTCGGGCTGGGGGGAGGAGCTACGGGACGAGCGGGGCTACAGTTGCTTGCGTCGTCTACATTTCTTTTAGGTTGTTTTAATTCGTCTAGTTTAGACAAGGCGTTTACGCCCAAAACTATTTGGAAAACAGAGTGGGAAGCCTCCGAAACACATGCAACAATGCAATTTTAAACCTCCATTTAATTTCAAACTTAAATCTACCTGTTCTAACTCTACCACCGTGTCGCTCATTACGGTTTTGCATTGAGCTGTTTGTTTTAGTCTAGGCCAAGTTTTGGCGAGTTTTCGACTAACGAGATTTATACTGCTCCCGGAATCGCGTAGGCATAACACTTTATTCCTACCTATCCTGGCTTTAAAAGTGCTAGGTTTTAACACAGTTAAGGCATCTGAGCCCACTCGACAACATGCATTAGCAAATTGAGTTTTGACATACTCGGGACATCGATTGCGGAGGTGCGAGGACAAACCGCATTTATAGCACGTTCTAACGTTAGTTTGACGAGGGTTAGAAGCTACACTATCACTAATATCAGCGTTAGCATCTGGGCTAGTTGCGCTGTCACTGTTAGTCCCAACCGGGTTAGCTAACGAGTCACGGTTTCGATTACCGTCACGTGGATTAGACGAAGCTTTAGGAGCTTGGCTGGCTGGCTCTGCGGTAGTTTGCACCTTACCAGTTTTGACTGCAACATCTATGTTGATTTGCTTATTACGAGTTGTGTAGTCGTCACACAATTTGGCTGCTTCCTGTAGCGTTCCAGATCTAATCCGGTCCGGCAACCATTTTCTCAGGCCCACTGGGCATGACTTGTAAAATTGCTCTAATAAAATTAAATTAGACAACTTTTGGAAATCGCCGTTAACACCGGCGAGTGACAACCATCGGGAAAACAATGTCTCGAGCTCAAAAGCATGCTCGTGAAATAATTGGTCTTGTTCTTTTTCAAGACTGCGAAATGCTGATTGGACGGACTCTTTGGTCTGTACGAACCCTTCAAGTAATTTTAATTTAACCTGATCATAATCGTAACCTGATCAGAAACTTAAACTCTTCAATCTCATCGACCACGGAGCGACAGTGGATGTAGGATTTAGGCACTGGCATTACAATAGCTGCGTGCTCCCTGTAGCTTTTTGACGCGCACCCAGCGTTAGCCATGGCGCCAGAAGGAGAGAGGGTCAATTTTGCTAGGTAAATCCTATCGGAAATCCTAGGTTCTTTTACATGCCACAATCGACATGAGCACGAGACATCACAGGGCCCTTCTCTGCCCGAAAATGCCAGGGGTGGTTGAGGCCAGATTCGAAACCGGGACCTCGGGCACAGGAGACGTCATGCTAACCATCAGGCCACCTTGCCCCAGACTGCGTGCTCCCTCAAAATACCATCTTCACGTGGCGCGTGCTGACAACTTCAGCTGTTGAAAAACCTAGGTGGATAGTTCTAGCTTTCCAAACTAACAGGCGGGACTCTTTAGTTAAAAATCCTGGCGTGTTCGATCACTGCAGTCCGCAAGACGCTCACGTGACTCTAAATTCAGAAAGATGTCCGTTTCTCGATTTGAATGCAGATTATGCTACTGGAGAGTACGTCGGCTTGTACCGAATGGCGCAGCAATTTATGCAGCTGTGCTATGACACCAACGTCTTGAGTTTCGACTTGCTTCAGTTCAAGATAGCCTATCCTCTCGTGATGTTGGATTGCTCCAAACAGTCAGAGAGGCTTCAATCGGGAATCGTGGATGTACAAGTCAAACTGAAGTTTAGAGCAGCTGCACCGGCTAATACTACCTGTCATGCTCTGCTCATTGGCGATAGGAAAATGAATCTAAAGTTGGACAGAGGCAAAGTCGAAGTTGTTTATTAAATAATAATAATAATAAAAAAGATATGACACTCAAAACAAGATCATGAAAAAAGAAAGGCAGCTTTTTGCCGTTGGCATTGCTAGGACCGATTTTAGCCGGGATTGGAGGATTGGCAGGAGGAACAGCGGGGGTAGTATCCGCCGTAAAAATGGCACAAAACGATGCAAAAATTCTGGCTGAACTAGTGCGTCATCATAAGCAAGTGGAAGGTTCCGGCTCGAAGAAAAAAAAAATTAAGCAAAAAACGAAGCAAAAAAAAATTGCTCCGTGGCAGAGGTCTTTACAACCCAAGGTTTAATCGACTTTAATAAACCTTTAACAAACTTTGATTTAAATGAGTTGGCTAGAGTAATGAAAATTCCAAAATTCAGAGGTACTTTTAGTAAAGACTCGCTTCCATTAAAACTTTGGCCTACTGGTGAAAACGGAATAGTAAACTTGAAAGGTTTCCAAGATGTAGACAGAAGTCACTGGATAGCTAATTCCACCGTTTCGGGAGAACCTTGTTATTTCGATAGTTTTGGCAACATGTGTCCTCCCCGGTCCGTGGCAAACTACTTGGGACCGGGAATAAAATACAATTACGATCGCGTACAAAACTTTCACCAGGTTTGGTGCGGTCACTTTTGCTTATTTTATTTAAGCACCTTTTCTAAGGCATGTAATTACGAAGCTGTTTTAGATAGGATGAGACGAGTCATCTAATGAAAAGTTACGTGCAAATCTAACTGGAAATCAAGGGCAGATCCAAGGGAGGGGCCGAGGGGGCTGCGGCCCCCTCCAAGGCAAATAAACTAAGAAAAACTGCTGAAATTGTTGCAAAAACGCAGTTAAATTACGAAAAAATGCCGGAAAACGTGGAAAAATCACCCTGCGGCCCCCTCCAAGACTTCGTTCTGGATCCGCCCCCGCTGGAAATCAACGTATTCTTGGTAAAACTCTTCGAATGCCTCTACCGCGATGGGCAAATCTTTTTCTATTACATAAGGAATTTCAAAAACAGTAACTTTAGAATGTTCTTCCTTCAGTTTCGTAATATAAAGGGCTCTCGTACCTATTTTACATTTAGCAACTAGCGCAACGCTCGGATCGCTGCAGTAGAAAATTGCTTTATGAATTAAACCAGAACTCGTACACACGAAGCTCGAAAGAGGACCAGAATTAACGAACCAATCGCTCGCTTTTTCCAAAGGGCTTTTCATGCTGAAACTGATCAGTGTGAAACTGTTTTCATGCACAAATTTCTTCGTAGCCGTGTCACTTGGCAAAGTTGGTTCACATAGGTTTCTAAACTGTTTGTTCGCGGCATTAAAGTGCTCTTTCTGTTCGTCTTGTAACAAGCAATCGTCGACGAATACCTTAGTAACAGCATCATTCGCCAAAGTAGGATCGCTTACGTTTCTAATCTGCTTGTGGCTTGCATTGAAGTACACTTTCTGGTCGTTCTGTAATAAGCAATTTCTGTCAACGTATACTTTCGACGCTGCATCAGCAGCGTGCCTGGGAAAAGCAATGTCCTTAATTTGCTTCTTCCTCGCGTAGAAATTCCCGTCAACCTCATCTACGTACAATGTATTTTTTTTCCATACTAGAAATGCCAGAAGCCAACTCGTCGGTGCAGGAGGCAAGTCGGTTTTAAGTTTCTGAATGTCAGTTGCCAGAGTACCGATCTGAGAATAATTTACCGCATTTCAGGTTCGATAACAGCTCCAACTTTGGTTAAACGTTTACTTTCCATACCGTAGTTGTTTTCGGGGGTTAGCACATACCCTAGTCCAGGCTGTTCCCTCGGACCGACTACCACCACTTCACCCCCTTCCCCTCTCGTCCTTTTCAACGATTGTCTAAACTTATTAACAGACATCTATTTTAAATATAAGAATCCCCCCCCCCCCCAAAAAAAAAATGCACGGTGACTGAGTAAGATATGAAACAAAAACAATATGCATTAAAGACCTTGTTTGTGAGAATACAAATTGCAATAATCCCAAAAAAGAAAATAAAAAATAATAGTCCCAACAGGGACTAGAACCCAGAACATACGTCTACTATTAATACCCCAACTTAGTAAGCGGCGTATTAAAAAAGGTATGTAGATAAACCTCAGGATGTCTCAACCAACCTGGCAAACAAATCTCTCCAATCTATTGCAAAAAAACTTGCTGAAAGTTAAAGATGATAAAGGAACAAAAATTAACGATGGTTTAAAGTATAACTTGTCTCCTTCCATGCAGTTTAACGATTTAAAGGGTACGGGAACTCCCTTTTCGAACGAAAAATCTAAATATAAAGTTTGGATTTTACCCATCGAACCGGAAACTCAAATATTGTTGAAAAATCTTAAACGGTACTTCACTAAAAAACTAGAGATCGAGTGTGAAGATCAGAAACCAGTTTCCTTGACCATGTTTAATTGTCCTAATTCTATGCACGCAACTTTACCCTGTTACTCCTTTTTCGAAAGGCAAGCGACTGCGATAAACCGCTATGTCTTAGAACTTGGGTTTACGAAAATATACACAAAACAAAAGGTAAACTTAACAAAAACGTAATAGATAAACCGTGGTTTAACTTAACATCTTACGGTGCTTTAAACTTGACGGAAGTTACCGGGAGAATTAATGCAGCATACGTTACCAATGATTCTCCCGGCAATGTGAAGTCGTGGTCCACTGTTGAATATGGAGTGGTGCATCCAGATGTCTCCAGCGGCAAGTTTTCTGATGAAGATTTGAGTTTCGTATCTCTCTAAGCGTTAAAAAAATGTGTAAATAAAAACTGATGGAAATTAAAAACTACGACTTTTTTTACCCAAAAAAGAACCGAAAAATCACCCATTCTTACCTTCAAATATCAGATGCTTAATTATAGGCCCTGCAAATTTTGGAAAAACTAACTTACTGTTTAATTTCATCTGTAACGAACGATGGTTGGATTATGACAGATTATTTATTTACAGTAAAACTTTGTGTCAACCAAAGTACAAAGCATTGCAGTATATATTTACCGAAATTGAGAAAAATATTGGAAGGGATGTCGCATATTTTTACGGTTCTCAAATAGATATAATTCCGCCCGAAGAACTGGACCCAAAATTTAGAAACCTGATTCTGTTTGACGACTGTCTTTTAGATAAACAAAAAAACATCGAGCGCTACTTTGCCCAAGGACGCCATTCGAACGCCGATGTTTTTTATTGCAGTCAGTCCTACACGAGAATTCCTAGACAATAATAATTTAATAATAATAAGTTCGTTGCAAACGCAACCGGAATGGCAAGGACCTGGTGGTCACTAACTGCCATCCGAAGTTAAAACAAAAAAAAAATTAAAATTACAGAAGTTTAGGACTTCAAGAGTTTAAAACGATGACAATGGCCTCGCCACAGAGGAAGGGTAGATGGTGTTGGGTGGGGGTCACGAATGCCTTACCACCAAGGTTAGACCTACCAGGGACACAATGGTCCCCGATGGCATCGCCAAACGTGAGGGACAAGTGAGGGGAAAAGCTGTTTCATTGTCAATGTTTCTTAAAAATAAAAATAAAAATAAAATGCATCGCAATTTAAAACTTGGCCTAAACCAATTGTCAATTATTAAGATAAAAAAATATATAATAATAAAAGTTTAAAAACCAAGTTGAAGGTGAAATGAAAACAGACATGGCAAAGGATACTCCTTATGCCAGTCCACGAATTAAAAAAAATAATGGTTTAATTTAAAACAATAAAATGGCTGGTGGCAGTTAAAGGGTACAGTGTTCAGGCCTCTTTAGGAACGAAGTCAAGTCAGAAAGACCCAAATTACGCTTGAAGGCTGCAACAGATGGTGAAGAGATAGTTTGCTCAGTCAGGGAATTCCAAGCTTTAACAACCCTGACAGAGAAAAAGTTTTTTCGGCAATCTAGCCTAGATCGAGGGACTACCAATTTAAAACTATGTCCCCGGGTACAGGTTACAGTACTTAAGTCGAAAAAAGGCAAGTCAACCGACAGAAAACCATTCAAAATTTTGAAGGTAAGTATGAGGTCAGCCTTAAGACGTCGTAGCTCCAAAGATTCTAAATTAAGTTTATTTAGGCGGGCATTGTACGGCAAGTGTCGCATGCCAGTCAGAGATTTTGTGAAGCGGCGCTGAGTGGATTCGATATGATCGATATCTTGCATGAGATAAGGGCACCAGACAGGAGCAGCATATTCCAGTAAGGATCGAACAAAGACCTTATATGCCCACAGCTTAGTGTTTACACAACCCGAGGTAAATGCTCGCTGAACAACAGCAAGACGTCGATTAGCGTTTGACACGATGTGACCACAGTGGGTGGTGGATTTAAGTCTGGCATCAAACCAAATTCCCAAGTCCTTAACAGAGAAAACTCCTGGCAGTGGGATCCCATTCAACTCATAAGTGCACACTGGATTACCATTCCCGATATGGAAACTTTTACATTTTGAGGTAGAGATTGGTAATTGCCAGTCAATGGACCAACGAAAAACATGACTGATCCCTGCCTGAATACATTCATTATCATGTGAATCAGTGATCACACTCTGAAGCTTGAGATCATCTGCAAATTTTAGCTGTTCCGTGTTACGAATATTACAAGATAAATCATTTAGAAAAACGACGAAAAGAAAAGGACCGAGCACAGAACCCTGTGGGACCCCACTAACAATATCCAAACTTGAAGAGTAAGAAGTACCGAGGATAACACGTTGTGTGCGACCAGTAACAAAGGCACCAATCCAGGCAAGAAGTTTTCCATCAAAACCTAACATTTTAAGTTAGAAAGAAGTTTGCTATGAACTACAGATTCAAAAGCTTTTCGAAAATCAAAAAGAATTTCATCAGTAGGCAATCCTATATCTGTAGCTTCAGTCCACCTGTTCAGAGCCAACAGAAGTTGGTGAGTTGAGGATCGCCCTGGCATAAAACCAAACTGGTCATCACCAATTAGATGATGAGTGTTGGTGTATTTAAGCATCTGAACGCGAATGATTTTTTCCATGATTTTACATGGGGAGCACGTAAGGGCGATTGGTCTGTAATTCTGTGAATCAGCAGCATTCCCTCCTTTAAAAATTGGAACCACATTTGCTGTGGACCAAACACTGGGGATTTTTCCCGAGTCAAAGGACAATGCAAAAATGAAGGCCAAGGGCGTGCAAATTTGGTAACGAATTTCTTTGTAAAAATAAGCAGAGAAACCCTCTGGTCCCACAGAGTAACTCTGTTTGAGCTCAGTAAGAGCTGAAAGCACAATTGATGGGGTGAAATGTACAGTAGTGCAAAGTTCTCTGCCAAGTTCACAATCCAAATTTGTTGAAGGAATGATGTTATTATCAACAATGCTATTGGCTGCAAAAGTAGTATCAAACAAATTTGCTTTGGCCACAGGATCTGTAATATAATCGTTGACAACTCTTAGGGGTGGGATAGATCTTGTAATTTTAGTCTTACGCCGAAAGAATCGAAAAAGCGATGCTAAGCTACCATTGGCCAGAACAGTGCATTCTTGATTGCGTTGGTCCTCCTTTAAGGCAGAAGAATATTTATGCCGACAAATGTTGTATGCAGTTAAATTATACTCGGTCCTATTGCTCCTGCAACGGCGCCATAGGGCAAGTTTCCTACGCCCAAGTTTTTTAAGGGCAATTGGTTGATAGAAACCCTTAGAAACGTGCAAGTGATGCTCAACACTACTGATTTTAACATTGTGCTGAATAATATCGAGAAAATTATTCCAGGCGTCATTGACTGTGCCAGATGTCGAAAGAACTTCATTCCAGTTAACATCGGCAAGATGGGATCGTAGAGAGTCAAAATCTATAACCCGGTTGGTATACACATTCTCAGCACTTGAAGATGAACAGTTGACCTTGAAGTTGACCATACAATGGTCGCTGAGACCAAGATGGGCACCAATTTCAATATTGAAAATAGCTCGTTCATCATCAGTTAGGATCAAGTCAAGGATATTCTTTTCACGAGTTGGTTCCGCCACAAGTTGCATGAGGCCAAGATCTGTAATTTGGTAGAGAAAAAGTTGGTGAATACTGTTTGTGGCTCTGACCAACTGCCAGTTAATGGTTGAGAGGTTAAAATCCCCCAACACCACATTTGAAAAGTGAGGCTTGACTGCAGAATTGATAAAATTTCCCATATTAAAAACCTGGGTGTCATCAAAACCATCAGGAATATACCCAATTATAAAATTTAGCTTTGACGGCAACAAGACCAGCGACATGGCTTCAACATCTGTTGCAGTACACTCCAACACAAGGTCAATTTTTCGACGGTAAACCACAGCAATTCCCCCACCTCTGGAGCCTCGATCACGCCTAAAAATGTTATAAGGGTGACCATTCGTCACCATTGAATCGGTAAAGGATGGATTTAGCCAAGTTTCAACAATGAAGTACATGTCGTAACAGTCTGATGCCAAGAGCGCATGAAATTCGACCAAATTAGCAGGGATGCTGCGCGCATTCATGGAGACACAATTCAACCCCGCAGCATCAGTATAGAAAGTTGATGGAGTTAAAACAAGTTTGGTTGGGTCAGAACAACTGTTCCTGGTAAATGTCCCATTTATATGTTGGAGTTTACCTGGTGTGTAAGCACTTTCATAAGTTCGTCATGAAGAACCAGTTT
>JAHWFP010007872.1:89497-108022 GCA_023313725.1 Lithobius niger | reverse complement strand
TGGGGCTGGGGTTTTATACACATAACCGGAAGTTCGCGCGGACGTCGGGGGTAGCTGCGGAGGTCTGATTGGCTGAGGGCCAGGAGAACAATGGAAAGTGGGAGGAGAAGTCGGTTTGACAAAGGGACTTGGTGCAGAGCCGTTTGAAGGAGTAGGGAATGGTTAGAGATCGGCCAAATTGAGTTTTCAACTCTTGAACTTTGGGAAAAGGCCTTTGCATTGGGAAATTGATTGTAGATCGATTATTTACATATGTACATTGTGAATTGGCTCTGGTTAAAGCTTAGTACTTTGGTTTGGGTAATACATAAAGTATTACTATTAAATTTTACAAGCTTTAACTGAAAACTGCAGTGTTACACACCACAACTAGTTTGGCAGGGGAGGGGGGCAAAAAAAAGGGGGATTCGGATTTTATGCACAGTTTGACTTTCGGATTGTATGGAAACAGATCTTTTATAAATATCTTTTGGTTTTTAATAGCAGAGCAAGCTAGTAGTAACATTCGGATGGGTCAGTCGGGTTTTGTAGAGAATTAAAGCAAAACATATATACACAAAAATTCGTGTCCGGTGATTGCCGATGTCTGTATAGGTTGGACTAATGGTAGCGTTTTGGGGGCAAAAGATTATTATTAATAAAGCATAAAAAGAATAAATCGATTAGCTTAGAGAATGCTATAATGCATTTAAGTTTAAGTAGAATAAATAACTTCAAAGTTAAAGGACAGGTGACGATCGCTGTGGAAATTTTTCATAAAGGTTGCAGCTGTTCAACACAATAAAAATATCACACTTACAAAGTTATCTGTACAATTAAGTATGAGGTTAAGTACCTTCGCAGAGGAAGCTCCTCCTATTTAACACTAAGCTAATGTCTTTGGGCTTTTTGCCCTAAATAGAAGCAATAAAAATCGAAAATACAAAGTACAAATTTACAATAATGGCGGCCATGATGAAGGAGCGCTGCGGTGGGTTTTGGATGATTTTCAATTGTTGTTTGTGGATCTTCTAGAATGAATTGTTGAATTTGGGCTTCCCCAAGAGGTAGGTATTATTGCAGGCTATTAAATGGTGAAGAGTTTGACCGATTCTGTCCATTATTAAAAAAACCGCCGAGATTTACACAATCGAGGCATTTGGGCCCTCAAAGAAAAAAAAATGAAGGTTTTTCGGCGGCCAGTCATTACACGCCCCCACACACAGGATTTTATTCAGGGTTCCTTAAAACTCAGAATAAAAGCTAAAACAGAAGGATTAGTGCACACAAGATATGCAAAAACAAGACCGCCAAATTATGCAAAAAAAATTGACATGAAATAAAATACACTGTTTACAAAAATGTTGACTTTGCCGTTTTGTATTTTTGGGGGACTAACTTTTTTGTGGCTTAGAAAATTTTTCATAAATTAAAAGTTACAAGTTAAGAAACGTTTAGTTTTGCAGCCATTAACTAAATACTATCTGCGCTGCTGGTGCAGGAAAATCGTACAAGTATTTGAAAATGGGGCAAAAGACGTTTTATCAAGAAACACACTAGTTTGAAAAAAAGTACAAAGTTATGGTTTTTGTAAAAGAATACTGTCAAATGAGGCGTCCCGCCACGTAATCGTTCTCACGAGTCCGGATTATGTCAAATTGTAGATTTTTTTTAGCTGTGAAACTACCGAAAACACCTCGCCGTCCACCCTCAACCTATGTTGCGATAACTGTTAGAAGAGAATATTCTGTGAACACGTGATAGAATACCGGCTCTATTTAACAGCAACTAATACCACTAGAATGGTTTAAGGTTACCAAACAACTTGTTTACATGTTCCATTTGACACTGAAGGATTTTGAGATAAGACCCATAACTTAAATACAATAATATAATCGCTGGGAGGTTTTGTGGATAAAAACCAACAACCTTTTAATGACAGAGTTGAACTTTTGTACTCAGAGGTAAGACTGACGGTTTTTTATAAAGAAAACCATTTCGTTTAAAACTTAAAGAGGAGCCAACCGGGATCAAGTTGCAGCTCCCGTAGAATATTCCTAATGAATATTTAATTAGTGTCGTTACAATCTTTGTTAATATTCTCCCACAAAGGGAGACGTTGATAGTGACAAAAAGAGCAAAACATAGGCACTTAAAATTTAGGTGTGAAGGCCAAAACGGGAATTAACTGGAAGTTGCTTTCTGTTATGGACGTACTTCCAACAAACCATGTACCAAAATTAAAAATGCAGTTAAAAATTTCAGTCAATTTTTACTGAAACGGAACGTTTAACAATTAAATGTTTAACGAAAATGCTGGCTTGATGCAGCAACACACACTAGATACTTTCCAGGTTTGTCCAGTAGAATCTGAAGTTTTAAAATTAAAATTTCAACAAGTACACTATTTTAGGTTTGGTTGCTCCTAGATGGAGCCACGGTTGTAGCGATAAACTACTCATTGTTTAAAGAAAACATGCACGGGAAATTTACTTTGTTAGATTTCCGGTTTACTGGCAACAAGAAAAAAAACTCTGCTGTTTAGAGGAAAAAGTTACATTAGGTTTTACAACCTCTGTTTCACTGTAAAGACCTATTCAGTGCTAGAGCCATAATAAATGCACTTTTTCCACCCTAGACTGAGATAGAATCCACACCAAAACATCGGTCCTACTTTTAACAAAAACAAGGACTGGGAAAAACTATGTTTAAGTTTTTGTATTTGCTTAACACACTGGTTTTAATTTAGATTAAAATCTGGCAATTTAATTTTACAAAACTCTGGGGAAAAATCAAAGCATATAGGGGGAACGCTTTTACTGCCGACCTTTAACTTGGCAGATTTACTAGTTTCCTTCTTCAGATTGGGGGAAGTTAACTCACGTAACTTAAGCCATTCGTCAAAGCTAAACTCGCTAACTCCGGGTTTATTTGACATGTCCAAACTATTGTGAACATCATTAACTGATAAACTTCGTTTTATCGTTTTTAAATAAGGCTTGCTTAAGGCATCTTTCGATCCTAACCTAGGCAAACAAAGATGGCGGCGTCCATGAGACGGGGGGATGGGTTTATTTGCAGGTTTAGGCAGACTCCTCCCATCTGCACAGGAGAGCTTAACGACGTTAGGCTGGGAAGCAATTGACTCATTATCGCCTACTTGACCCTTGACCAATCCCGTGGGGATGATCGGGTTGTTGTCCGGTACTTGCTTTCTTGGTTGGCTAATGCCGTACCTGACTGGGGGAGTAGCCACTTCGGTTGGCGGGGGAGATAAATCACGGGGCGTGACAATTACCTCGAGTTTTTTGTTTAGCAATTCTATTCCAGGAATTCCTAACACTACGCCGAAGGGGGATTTCCGCGCTTTAGAAACACAAGCTACGGTTTTTTGGTTAGCACCATTATCTAGTTTTACACACAAGGTAACTTGTTCTAACTCCACGATTACGTCAGTTAACGCTGTTTGACATTTAATTTTTCGCTTAAAACGTGGCAAGTTCTTAGCGAGCTAGGCCTAACCAGCGAAACTGAACTTCCGGAGTCGCATAAAATTTTTATTTTATGTTTACCTACGTTAGCTTCTAGTGTGCTAGACTTAAGGATTTCACTGGCATTTTCCCCGACTGGGAAACATGCATTAGCTTGCTGTGGTTTCGAGTTAAGTTCGGGGCATTGACTACGAAAATGTTAGGGAGAATTACACATGTAGCAGCGCCTAACTCTATCTGGATTTATGTTAGTTTTTACACTAGCATTATCGTTTATGGCAGGGTCCCCTCCTGGGTTACCTACGTTTACATCGACAGATCCTTCCGAATTAGCTGTCGTGTTGTGGTTACGGTTGTGACCACGCTGTTGGCCAGAAGGTTTAGAACCTTGGTTGGACGTTGCAGCTATGGGCTGTGTTTTGGCTGCACGAGCGGCAGTTTCGTTAGCAATCTGCTTGTTTCGAGTGGTGTACTCGTCACACAGTTGGGCTGCTACGGCCAACGTACCCGTCTTAATTTGATTGGGGATCCATTTTCTGAGGTGGTTAGGGCAAGATTTGTAAAATTGCTCTAAGAGCATTAAATTAACAAGTTTATCGAAATCCCTGTTAACTTTGGCTAATTCAAGCCATCTGGAAAACAAAGTTTCCAATTCAAATGCGTAGTCATGGTACTGCATTTCTGGGTCCTTTTCGAGTGAACGAAATTGGGTTTGTAACGACTCTTTGGTCTGGACAAATCAGGCAAGTAATTTAACTTTAACTACTTCATAATCGAGCATTTCCGTGTCGGAAAGCTGGTCGCAAACTTTGACTAAAACTTCTCCCATTAACGGTAACAAAGCAGTTGTCCATTGGTCCCTGGGAATTTTCTGACTAGTTACAATTCTCTCAAATATTTTTAAGAAACTGTTAATTTCTGTTTTGGGCGTCCACTTGTTGATTAGGCGAACAACATCAGCAACTTTACCCTGTTTTACTGGATTTGGTTGAGCTGGGGGAGCGCCGTTAGCTCCGTTTGGAGCGGCGTTAAGATTGACACTAGCAGCTTGTAGTCTAGGTAGTTCAAGCTGTTTGTCGAGTCTTCTTAACTCGTGGGCATTATTTTGGGCCTCTTGGTCCTTAATAGCAAGTTCATGGGCACGGCGTTTATCACCTTCGGCCACTTCAAGAGCTCTTAACTTAAGTTCTTCGGCTTTAAGAAAAAGCTCATTTTCTTTTACGGCTAGTTCTTTTTTTGCTAAAATATAGCCTCTCTCCTCTCGATAGCGTTAGCTAGTGCGTCGGAGAGTTCCGTTAAATCTAGTTTACCGTCTTCGAGGGCTGCTCGTTAAGATTTGTATAGATTCGGCTCGAGATTCACTTACAGTAAATCCTAAGTTTAAACAAGCCTATTTTTTGGTCTTTGTTGGGCAAGTCATAGATGATTTCGTTTAATTCCTCCATTTCTGACATTTTTGTTTTTAACGTTAAACGGGTTCAAAATAAAGCTTTTATATTTAAACCAAAATTAAATGCAGCCGCATATTAATTTGAACGTTAGTTTTGGCTGGATTGAATTACTTAAAATACTTCTCTACCAAATCCAGGAAGCTTATACATAAAAATACACTTTCAAGGACCCCTAGCACTCTGGTATGTGAATAGCTAAAATACACAATGGCTCTTAACTACAATACTCGGCTTGGCGGCCTTAAAGCACATCTTATGTACACTTACCCTTTTACACACAATCGCTGTGTTGTCAGTCTGTCCTTCCTGTTCCACCGTAGTACGGGAAGTCCGTCACTGATTTTTGGCAGTCTAATCCACTGGGACCTTGGTTGGCAAACTCAAAATCCACTGCTTGGCTGCACGGAGCCCCTGCTTCCGGTCTCACACGGTTCCTCCTACAGCATCGGGTTTTGGGGAAACGTCTCACGGCAGGAGGGCCTCACTGGAAGCGGCAGCTGTTGCTTCCTGGCGCCGGCAGTTGTTGTGACTGCTTGGCGGTGTTTTGCCTCGTTTTTGACGGCAGGGCGACTTCTGCTTCGTGATCTTATTTTACGGGATCACTGGCATCTGCTTCGTGGCCTTTGTGACTGGACCACAGACGTCTAGTTGGAATGGACTTGCATCCTTCTAGAAACTTGGCATGGTAGTATGGCAGGGGGGAAACGCTTGTCGGGAACAGCACCTGTTGATCCCACCACTGCTACCAAGTTGTAGCGGTGGACGCTACGACGGCTGAGGTGCTTGTAGCGCCCCTGACATCCTTAGTTGACGAGTACTTCTTTGCATCAGGTTACGTGGTTATTTCGACTTTTTACGATGTAAACACAGCATGGGCTACAGTCCCGGCTTGGGGGATGGAGCGTCGGTGTCCTATTCTAGGCCTAACCTTAATGCTTCCGGTAATGCACTGCCACCAACGGTGGATTAATTTAATTGCTTAACGAAGTATAAAGCTAAAATGGGCTACATAATAATTTACACTAGAAACAATTAATCTTACTAGGGAACGAACCTGAGGTTTAAAAACTCATGGTTTTTATTTTAAAACATCAGAATAATGACAAAGAAAACACTTTACATTTGGAGTTCACTAGTTTAAACTTTTGACAAATTTGGCTAAAACACTTGGTTTGAATTTACAGTAGAAATTCACATTAATACAAGAACAACGAAATTGATTCTTAAACACTTAATTTAGACAAGAAAAAACATTTTTATCTTGGGTTCCTATCCAGGAATACCCAGCAAGCTGAACCGCGTCCGCTAAATTACAACTATATTTGACAACTGTAGTTTTCAAGTCATCCCACAGTTATTGTTCCTCGCGAGGATCAAACCGTCCCTTTGTTTACATTTAAAAAATGAACCAAGTAAGAAACTGGCTTTTTAGTAAGAGATGCCTACTCTAACATTATGGTGGTAAAGACCAGCAATGCCGATAAGGCTTACCAACCATAAAGACTCCAAGCTAGAGGTTAATTTAATTTAGACTATGAATTTAGAATTGGTGGGCCCGAAAGATAAACTTCTAAAGTTAAACTAGTTACTTACAACCACTACCATTTTGCCCGGCATGGCAATTCCGGACGTGACATCTCCACTCCCGACCGGCGTGACCCTTCTAGCTTGGAGAGATCTGTGAGCTGTGGTGACGATTGCGTTCTGGGTCTGGGGTTTTATACACATAACCGGACGTTCGCGCGGTTGTCGGGGGTAGCTGCGGGGGTCTGATTGGCTGGGGGCCAGGAGAACAATGGAAAGTGGGAGGAGAAGTCGGTTTGACAAAGGCACTTGGTGCAGAGCCGTTTGAAGGAGTATGGAATGGTTAGAGATCGGCCAAATTGAGTTTTCAACTCTTGAACTTTGGGAAAAGGCCTTTGCATTGGGAAATTGATTGTAGATCGATTATTTACATATGCACATTGTGAATTGGCTCTGGTTAAAGCTTAGTACTTTGGTTTGGGTAATACATAAAGTATTACTATTAAATTTTACAAGCTTTAACTGAAAACTGCAGTGTTATACACCACAACTAGTTTTGGCTGGGGGAAATTGAGGATTCGAAGTTTTTAAGCACAGTTTGACTTTTGGATTTTATGGAAACAGATCTTTTTTAAATATCGTTTGGTTTTTAATAGCAGAGCAAGCTAGTAGTAACATTCGGATGGGTCAGTCGGGTTTTGTAGAGAAAGCAAAACATACATACACAAAAATTCGTGTCCGGTGATTGCCGATGTCTGTATAGGTTGGACTAATGGTAGCGTTTTGGGGGCAAAAGCATATTGTTAATAAAGCATAAAAAGAATAAATAGATTAGCTTAGAGAATGCTCTAACGCATTTAAGTTTAAGTAGAATAAATATCTTCAAAGTTAAAGGACAGGTGACGATCGCTGTGGAAATTTTTCATAAAGGTTGCAGCTGTTCAACACAATAAAAAATATCACACTTACAAAGTTATCTGTACAATTAAGTATGAGGTTAAGTATCTTCGCAGAGGAAGCTCCTCCTATTTAACACTAAGCTAATGTCTTTGGGCTTTTTGCCCTAAATAGAAGCAATAAAATCGAAAATACAAAGTACAAATTTACAATAATGGCGGCCATGATGAAGGAGCGCTGCGGTGGGTTTTGGATGATTTTCAATTGTTGATTGTGGATCTTCTAGAATGAATTGTTGAATTTGGGCCTCCCCAAGAGGTAGGTATTATTCCAGGCTATTAAATGGTGAAGAGTTTGACCGATTCTGTTCATTATTAAAAAAAACGGCGAGATTTACACAATCGAGGTATTTGGGCGCTCAAAGAAAAACAATTTCTTCGTTTGATAAAACGAAGGTTTTTCGGCGGCCAGTCATTACACACCCCACCGAAAAAAATTCCCTAATTAAAGTTTGCAAAAGGTCCCTAATTCATCCTAAAAAGTCCCCTAATTAAAGTTTGCAAAAAGGTCCCTAATTCTTTCCCTAAAAAGTCCCTAATTAAAATTTGCAAAAAGGTCCCTAATTCTTTCCCTGAAAAGTCGCTAATTAAAGTTTGCAAAAGGGTCCCTAATTCATCCCCTACAAAAAGTCCCTAATTAAAGTTTTCAAAAGGGTCCCTAATTCCTTCTCCCCAAAAGTCCTTAAATCATTAACACATAGATTTGGAGTTTTAATAACATCTCTGTAATGTCTAATGCAGTGCTAAAACAGGACCACTGCACCGTGACTGAGGTTAGTCTAAGTTAGTCCCCACAAAAAGTCCACCACAGTACTTTTTACAGTTGCAAATTCAAATACATTTATAAGACACAAATCGTATTTTCTTACCCAAAATAAGCACAAAGTCTTATCATTACTTTGAAAAAACTACCATAAAAAAAATAATTTGTCAAAATTAAATGACAGTACTTACCTCTTAATAAACTAGAAAAGTACTTGTGTTAGTCAAAAAGAAAAACGTATGGTTGCTTTCCTGACTAAAACTGAGTACTTAGGTCAATTTACCTAGGGAATGCTTGTGTTAAAAAGGCCCTACTTGGTCTCCTGACCCCTTAGAGTACTTAGTTAGCTCCAGAGGGCTAGGGAAGCACTTGTGTTAGTTAAAAAGAAGACCTAGTTGCCTCCTGACCCCCTGGAGTACTTAGTTAGCTCCGGAGGGCTAGGGAAGGGTGAGTGCTCCCTCGGCCATGCGAGGGAACGCCGATTTAAAACCACAAAATATCCTGGTTTATATACTGTTTGGGTGACCTACTTTTCCTAAAAGCAAAAGTTTGTTTTTTGAAATTGTCCGGACGGAATTTCTTTTTAGCTGGCTAACATGTTCATATAAAAACAGTTTTCGCTGCTGCATTTGCCATTTGCAAAAATATCTTCGCACGGGACGGTTTAACTGTTAGAGCAGGTAAGAAGATCGTTTATTTCACTGATTTTACACATAAATGAAGTTTAATACAAGTTTTAGGGTAAGACCAAATCGTAAAATAAGGTTTTAGAATAAATTTTTTGGATTCTATGCCTAGTAAACCTTCAAATTAACAACTTTTGTAAGGATGTTTCTAGGTAACACTAAACAGTAAATTGAAAGTAAATGTGCCGAGTATTTCTACAAATTATTACAAGCTGGCGGTTCAGTTGAGTGATATGTATGCAAAATCAGCGTGTCTAAATATGTTGCTAATTAAAAATGTATGGTTCAAAATTACCCACCTTAATTCCACGGATTAGGCTAATCACGATAAATTGGCAACTGCCTCGTTTTATTTCGTGTATATTTTTTACAATTCTTGATTTTAATCACGGGTTAAGCGCTAGTTAATGACAGTGTTGATATTACAATTGGCAGATTATTTATGCAAAAAACCCCAGACTTTTGGTTTAAATCCATCTGACAAATTGTTTTTACATGTCATGAATTAATTTTTTTAATGTCACTTAAGTTCAGTTAATAAAGGCTTGTTGTTTTGTAAAAAATAAACAAAGTGCCTACCTTCTGCAATCGTGCGAGGTCCATTTCTCGGCGTACGTAAATACAATGTAATAGATGCTCTATTAGGTTTTCCAGGCACGACTTCCATTCACTTTGTTAGCTGCGCTATGTAAGCTAATCGTGAAGTGAATAAATCATCGATTAGGCTTTCCTGGTACGCATCTGCCGGAAAGCCAATTTTGCTGATAAGCCCCAGAAGTTGGAAAAATTGATTCGTGTGTTTTTGTCAGTTAGGCAACGCGAGTAAATAGCATAATTTTGGAACATTAATTCAGAAAAAATTTGTAACTTTCAGTGATGTGCACATTTTTTTAAAAACTTCATCGGGCTTTTTGGTTACCTTCTTTCCTGAGAATGTGGCCACCAGAGGCTATTAGTCAATTTAGAGGTCAATGCCACTCGGGGTATACACAGCTTTTCACTTGTAGGTCAGTGGACAAAAAAACGTGCAAAATATTCAAATAGGACCCAACGAGAAAGTTGCTCAACAAACAACACTTTTTAAATGCAAAAAATTAAGAGGGGGGGGGGGGGGCCCACAAAAGGGCTTCCTTTCCGCCAAATCCTTTACCATCAGGTCAGAGTGGGCTTTTGAGGTCGTGACACAGCAAACGCTAATTTTTTTACATTTTTGGTTAAAGAGAAATTTTGACCTTTTTTAAAATAAGCACACTGTGACAAACGCCACCATTAAGAAAAAACCTGCGAAAAATAATACTCAAAATGGAGTATTATAAACATGACAGAATGCACGGGTTTACTGTAGGGCCTGTTCAAAAGGGCCTGTTATTCTTCAAATCCCATACTACTAACACTGCCCCTCGAATCTTTACTTTAGTGCTTCGACCGGTCCTGGCGTATTTACATCAACAAGGGATTCGCATCCATGCTTTCCTCGACGATTGCCTATTACCTCACCCCGATCCCACGACCCTGTCTGCCAACGTTTACATCGTCGTGTCTTTTTTTCACCACTTAGGACTAGGTATCAACCTCGTCAAATCAAGACTTGTGCCAGCCCAATCTTTTATCTACCTCGGAGTATTCTTTGATCTCAACCAAGCAGCAGTTATGCCGTCTCCAGAAAGAATAGAAACTCACCTTTCTTCTCTACGAATCTTCCTTCGCCAAACTCTTCACACGTTTCGCGACCTTGCTTCAATCATAGGCACCATCGATTCATTCGCGGACTTAATCCCGTACAGCAGATGGATGGCACGACCTCTCCATCATTACCGACTTGCCCAATGGGGCAACCCTTATCAAGCCATACTCTTACCACCCCGAAGGATCGATCCCTCTTTCCCATTCACTACGATCAACTGGTGGATGGACATCACGAACTTCACTACTTCGGTTCCTCTCCACGAACAGATTCCCCAAATTCACCTGTTTACGGACGCGTCCTTGACGGGATGGGGCGCCCACATCGACAGCCTAACAGCGTCCAGCACTTGGGGAACCGAGTCAACCGACCATATCAATCTCCTAGAACTACGCGCTGTTCTCCACAGTCTGCGACACTTCCAACACTTTGTCTCCGGTCGTATAGTCCAGGTGCACATCGACAACACCGCTGCTGTTGCTTACCTATGGAAAGGTGGCGGAACACGATCCCTATCTCTTCATCACCTAACATCCAAAATTTTCCAGTTTTGCATTCAACAGCGAATTTGCCTGCTCCCACTCCACATCCCCGGCAACCTGAACGTGATTACCGATTCCCTGTCCCGCTCGACGCCGCCGACCAGCGAATGGACGCTCCACCAATCACTCTGCAACAACCTTTTCAGCCTTTGGGAACATCTCATGTTGGATCTCGTCGCTCGCAACCCATCTCAATGCCAGGCTTCCACAGTTTGTCAGTCCCCTTCCCAATCCCCGAGCATGGGCGGTGGACGCTCTCACTCTCGACTGGAATCACCTATTCGCCTATGCCTTTCCGCATCCATGACTACTACCCCTTGTCCTACGCAAGAATGCCAACTCTACCGGCCGATTCCTACTCATAGCCCCAGACTGGCCAGTGGCGGCCTGTTTCCCGTTACTGCTAGACCTCCTCGTCGATTTTCCTCGGCCACTGCCACTAATACCGAACCAACTTTTCCAAGCCATGGGATCGATCCCACACCCGCGGGTGGCTACTATCGCCGAACTTCTTCGGACGTCAGGAATTTTTGAAGACGAGGCCGTTCGCATCGCCTCTCGTGCCATCCGGGCCTCTACCAAAAAAATTTGCGTTAGTCACTGGCGATGCTGGCTTCGTTGGTGTATCACAGAACAAGTTAATCCTGTCGATCCCCCTATGTCACAATTACTCCGATTCCTAACTTCATTATTCAAGAATGGCTTACGAGGATCTACAATCCTCGTTTACCGATCCGCCCTGAGTGCTGTATTCCGGGCCGCAGGAAGGCACAATCTTCTTACCGATTACCGAATCTCTTCTTTAATCCATTCCTTCCAAATGGACAGGCCACAATTCCGTCGACAGTTCCCTGACTGGGATCTGTCCATTGTTTTATCTGCCTTACTACCCCCCCCCCCCCCCCTGAACCCATGGGGTCCTGTCAACTTAGTTACCTCACCAGGAAAGCAGTGTTTCTTGTAGACCTTGCTGCCTGTCTTCGCTGCGGAGAACTTCAGGCTCTATCAGCCACCGCCTCCGATTGCTTCTTTCTAGACAACTATTCTGGTGTTTCGTTGACTCCACATGCTTCATTCCGTGCGAAGAAGCAGAAACCCACCGAACAGACGAAACCATTCATCATTCCTTCTCTTTCTAATATTTTGGGTGACGACCAGGAAAGAGCCTTGTGTCCGGTTCGAGCTATCCGCTTCTACCTCAAAGCATCCAAACCAATCCGGAAAGACCGACCTCAACTATTCATTCCATTCAGCAATCGAACTGGTGTAACCTCCACCCGCATGATTGCCACCTGGCTCAAAACCGTCATTGTTCAGGCTTACGAAGCCCTTGATATCAACTGCTTAACAGAAGGGATCCGAGTAACAGCGCACGAACTCCGCGCTATATCCACTTCCTGGGCTCACTACAGTAATATCCTGATTACTGATATCATGCAAGCTGTGTCCTGGCTAAGCTCCACCATTTTTACATCTCACGACCTCCGAGATATGCCCCATCAAGCTGATGGACTATACCGCATTGGCCCCTTTGTTGCGACTCAACGCGTACTCTAACCCTTTTGCACACCTTGTTTCTGTGTAGGAACTTGGTCGGATGGCACCCGCCGCCGTGACGAAGTCTGTTGAATGCTTAAAAAAAGGTAATGTATATTTCACGGCAACTAGAAACATTAAAATACCAGTATTACCTGGTTGATTTTGGTTTCTTTTGCCTCCTGAAAATATACATTACCTTGCTTCCCTCCCTCCTCCCCTATTGTCGCCATCAGGGCACAATAGAGGTCCGAAAAGGTGAGCATAATGCTCCGCTTCGGTTTATATATGAGGAGATTGCGCAGTAAGCTGCGAAGTAGGTAGTGACGTGGAAGGATATTGTCAATTTAATTTCTCTACATTAAACACGTTTGGAGAAGAGAAATGCTTTAAGAAAGGTAATGTATATTTTGAGGAGGCAATAGACACCAAAATTAACCAGGTAACACTGGTATTTTGTTGTTTTTGGGGGGGTCGGCAATTTACTGCACTTTCACTGCAGTTTTTATAGCCGACAAAAATATACATTACCTGATTTAATTAGCAGATACCCCTTGTGAGCTTATTTTCCTCTAGAGTCTTGAAAGTTGTCTTCCCTGCCGAGCTCGTACGGTACTGCGCATGAGCGAGGCTTGCTTATATAAGCTTCCGCGCAGCGGCCATTGCCATCATCTCTCCTAGGGCGATCGCCACGCGTGGTCGTTCTTTGAGCTTCCCCGTTCGACGTTCCTCCGCCTCCGTCTTCCGTCGTCCTGCGGAAGGCTTGTCCCTCCGCTCCTACACTGGGGACGGTCGTTCCGCCTCCCGCTGCTTCCATCTGGACCAGCGGATGTTGCGCCGTCCTTTCCGTCCATGAACCGGTTTTCCTTACAGAGACTCCGTTCTCATCACTGCATTCTTTTGCCACATGCAGTCATTCGGCCCTCCACCTCCGCCCATGGAAGGCCGCTTCCCTCCGCTCTACGGACGACGCCTCCCTCTACTCTTTCTTTCAGGATTATCCTACCTTCCGTTGCTTTGCAGCGGTTTTATGGATACTCCTCCTCCACCTCCGCCTTCCGTTGTCCTACGTAAGGTGCGTTTCTCCACTCCTACGCCAGGGACGGTTGTTCCGCCTCCTACTGCTTCCATCCGGACCAGTGGATGTTGCGCCGGCCTTTTCGTCCATGGACTGACCCTCCTCACAAAGACTCCATTCTCATCACTGCATTGCTTTGCCACATGCAGTCCTTGTGCTCCCCGTGGAGGGCGCCTCCCTCCGCTTTGCCGAAGACGCCTCCCTCCCCTTTGCCAAAGACGCCTCCCTCCTCTCTTCCTTTCAAGATTATCCTGCCTTCCGTTGCTTTGGATGCTTCGTTCGTTCCTTTAATTAAGGATGGCTCTCCTCCGCTCTCACTGGGCTTACCATGTCCTTCCATCATTCCTCCGGAATGTTTTCTCGTCTACCATTCCTCTCTAGAACCACTTCAACACGACACTTCGTCCCGTTTTTGCTTCCAGCACCTCCGTTCCTCGGACAAGCGTTCCGCCTCCCAATTTTGCCTCCTCCTACGGAGGTGTTCCGGGTTTTCATCAAACATCACATGACAGGCGGACGCTCTTTCTTACCCTCCTTCCGTTCCGCAGACTCAACTGGATAATGACGTACTTCTGCCTCAACCAGGTCTCCCTTCTGAACCTCCGCATACTGGCAAGCTCTCTCTTCCCATCTGTATATCATCGTTCCATGGGTGGTAGGTGCCTTCATTCTTGTCCACTTCCTTTCGCCACCCCTCCGCACCACCCTTCCTCTTGGTCCCTAGCCCAGAACGGCTTGTGTTGTCATGGAATATTGTTACCCCTCGCTTCCCCTGCTCGGCCTCCGTCCATATTGGGGGGGGGGGAGAAGATTGCATTCCAAGTAAGAACGTCAGCATCGCGTCAGCCCTGTTCTTCCCACTAGGCCCTAGTCTATAAAACGGTGGTTCGGCTCTTACCACCTGTCACAACCTTCACTTACACCATACCCACTGCGCATCCTCCGGCGCAGCTTCCTTCATGTATGGCACCTTGACTGTCACGCCTCACCACATCCTGCATCGTTGCATTTTGCACTTTGCCTACAGCTTTCAACATCCTCCTCTCTTGCTACTTCTGTGTACAAAGATTCTTTCTTCTCTAGCCACCACACCGTTCATTTCGCTTCGCGGGCCTCCGCCTTCCGCCTCCGCGTATCTCTGCCTCTTGCTACAGAAGGGCCGCGTGATGACGCCTCCCATCGCTCTCCATGCCGTGTAGTACCGCGGACACGTCTTCCATCCCATGCGGTTAACCACCTCCGACACGGGACCTACGTTCCCTTTCCAACACCCTCTCTCGCACTGAAGAATGCCTGTCTCAAACTTCGCCTCAAGGCGCAAACAGTAGCAGCCAGGTTGGCCTCCTCCGACAGTCCTCGATTACCTCCACTCGGACTATCCTCACGTTCCTCTCTACATTTTGTAGCCAAACGTTCCGCTACCCAACGAACCAATGGACCACTGCCATGTCAATTTTAAACTTCCTTTCTCTTCAGCATTGCATGCTGTTGCTCACATCTAAGGGTATGATATCCCTCCGCACCGCCGCCGTCTGCGCATCCTACTACGCAGCCCTCCTTTCTTTTTATTACAACCTTCGGCTGTGCAGCCTGCTGGTCTTTTCTCTACCTTCAACCTGTGCAGCTGTACTACGCGCTCCCCCCCAATGGGACCAATCCTCGCGCCTCGACTTACGTTGCGCTATTACTGTTCCGCAGTGGACTCCCTCCGCTCCATCTTTGATGGTTATTCCAGCCCTCCGCCACTTCTGGACTACTGGGACCTCCATCCGATCCTACAGTGGGGGATGGTTCTTCTTCACCCTCCGTGAATCCACCGACCCCTTCCACCATTCCTCCGGACTGTCTCTCATCTCTCATTTTTCCTCGGGACTCACCGACGCAACATGATAAGTCCCATCCTGGCTCCTATGTTCCCACTTCACGGTTGTTCGTTCTGCCCTCCGAATCAACTTCGTCAGCCATGCTAGCCTCCTCATCCACGGATGATACCTACACCAACCATTCAGTATCCAAATCGGAAGCCTCGCTACAGGTTTTAATTTTGACCTCCATGACCGGCTGCCCTTTCAGCATCCGCTATTGGGGCAATCAACAACGCCCCGACATTTGCAGCAACTCTGCTCCGCAACGAAGGCATACTCCTCAGAATTGGTTCGCATTTTGAGTAAGATAAAGGTCATCCTCCGCCTTGCCCAGGCCGTGGGAATTGCTTCTTCCACCCTATAGATAATGGTACAGCCAACCCACACAATTTGTCACCTATCCTCAATCAGAATTTCTGACAGCAAACACAATGTTAAACCTCAGTTCCGCTCTCTACCTTCCTGGAGCAATGGTTGTAATCCGCAACAATGACCGTGTCCTCCGACTAAACCTCCGAGCTGCATCCTAAGTGAACGTCCTTGGTGCTACGCCATTCCACTATGTGAAAGGTTATACACCGACCCTCCTTCAAATGACACTCGCCGGCTAGCTCTCCTCATCAACCAAGTGTTCCGGAGAAGTTGCTTCGCTACTTACCACGCCATGAATTGGTTTACACGGACCTTCTTCGACTCCACACTTTTACTCTGAGGAGTGGATCTAGGACACAGCCACAAATCTACATGACTCGCCTTACCATTCCCACGCAACACATCGCCAATGGATTCTTTGCCTCCGCTCGTCATCCACCCTCCGCTGCTCCGCCAACGACCAAGGAGATGGGAGGATTGACACTTTCAAGACGAAACACAAAATTTTGCGATACCCACGCCGGTTCACGTCGGTTAACATCTTCCTTGCATTTGGGTGGAAGGCGGATCGATTCGGATTAGCAGCGTACCTCGTCCTCGGTCTCCTCCCCCTTTGCACGCTGCCTCCACACAGTCTACTTAAGGTGAATCGTTTCACTGCCTCCTATCGGCTTTCACCTTTCCTCCCTCCAGCAATGAATACTGTTGTTTCGTTGGGAAGGGTATGCTATCCCTCCGCGCCACCTCCATCTGCGCATCCTGTTGCAAAGCCCTCCGGCCGTACCTCATCTCCAACATATAACCATCCGTTTGCGTCCTCCGCCTCCTTATACGGATGCTCCTCCGCCAGCGGTGATCCCTCGGCCTCCGTTTCCTACCGTGCTCCTCATGCCGCACTACGACTACAGGCATAGCCCTAGTATTTCGGAAGGTTCTGTAAGCACTCTCACCCTTCTGTTTGACCAGACACCTCACCTCCTCAAGAGGATCTAAGATGTTCTACCTCTTCTTTCGCCGTGGATGGAGGCCGTACTGCGGCTATAGCGTACCTCCTACACTAGGACCTGCCCCTCTTTTCCATTCAATTTTTCCTCTGCTTCTGCAAGAAGATATCCACAAAAAAAAAAAACAACAAAAAAAACAAGAGTGAGGCGTCCGATTATACTAGTCCTACCTGATTTGTTATTATGTACGTTCTTCTCGCCGCAGCTATGATTAAACTATTATCGTTTGTTCTACATTACACCCTTGATTTCACCCTCAATTCCAATAATCATGAACGGACTTGCAACATCGTCCTTTCTGCTATGCATTACTTTTCGAAAGTTTACCTTCTACCAGTCGATGCAACGTTGGCCTTCCGGGGTCTCCTCCTACATACCCTCCGTTCAACCAACATGTTGCCTCCACGTCTTCACCCTCCTACCTCATATTCAGGTTCTTCTGTGTCAAGCCACCGTCCCACAAGGTGAGATGCTTTCAACATTTTTAGTTGTTCTCTTATCCTTGTACCCCATATGTAAAGACCTCTGCATGCAACCGATAATAATATTAACCAAATTGAAATTATATAATGAGCTTCCCGCATTACCCTATCTCACTCTTACCAAACTTCCATTGCTTTAGCATGGGTCCCGCCATGCTATGGTTTACCTCAAGTGAGTGAAAGTAGTTGGGGCAGCAGGATGGTCTTCATCGGAAAGATTCTTTCCTGGGGGTACCGACTTGTACTGGGAGAACTCCGAACCTAGCCCTCCGCCGGGTGACAAAGTCTGCTAATTAAATCAGGTAATGAATATTTTCGTCGGCTATAAAAAGACTAAAATTGCAGGGCCCGAACCTGCTTAATTTTAATTTTTATTGCCGACCGAAAATATACATTACCTTAACGCCCGTCCAAGCCTCCCCTCCATGAGCTAGGTTCTGGAAGGAGGAGAAATGATGGCAATGGCCGCTGCGCGGAAGCTTGTATAAGCAAGCCTCGCACATGCGCAGTACCGTACGAGCTTGGCAGGGAAGACAACTTTAAAGACTCTAGGGGAAAATAAGCTCACAAGGGGAATCTGCTAATTAAATCAGGTAATGTATAATTTCGGTAGGCAATAAAAACTAAAATTAAGCAGGTTCGGGCCCTGCAATTTGTCTTTTTTTTTTTGCAGTGTTCCTACAGTTAATTTTTTTGTAGTTTTTTTCTGCCTTTTTTTCTGCAGTTCGTTGCTCTTCCTTTGTTCTGGTTCTTGGAGTCCGTTGATTCTGGGGATGCCAGCTCGTAGCTCTGGGGTACTCGTTATGGCGGTCCCACCACCTTCGTGATGAGGTCAGCTGTAATGCTATGAATTACAGTAAATGTAAAGTAGTTGGGGCAGCAGGATGGTCTTCATCGGAAAGATTCTTTCCTGGGGGTACCGACTTGTACTGGGAGAACTCCGAACCTAGCCCTCCGCCGGGTGACAAAGTCTGCTAATTAAATCGGGTAATGTATATTTTCGTCGGCTATAAAAAGACTAAAATTGCAGGGCCCGAACCTGCTTAATTTTAATTTTTATTGCCTACCGAAAATATACATTACCTTAACGCCCGTCCAAGCCTCCCCTCCAT
>JAHWFP010007872.1:71038-89487 GCA_023313725.1 Lithobius niger | reverse complement strand
GCAATGGCCGCTGCGCGGAAGCTTGTATAAGCAAGCCTCGCACATGCACAGTACCGTACGAGCTTGGCAGGGAAGACAACTTTAAAGACTCTAGGGGAAAATAAGCTCACAAGGGGAATCTGCTAATTAAATCAGGTAATGTATAATTGTATGCATAATTCGTCGGCATATTGAAACATCAAAATACCAGGGGCTCCTGGTTGATTTTGGTTTCTATTGCCTAACCGAAAATATACATTACCTGTACCCAACCCTACCTTCCCTCTTGAGTTACCACCGTAACAGATGAAGATGAAGCCTGATCCTGCTCCAGCACTTTTATAGGAGGAGTATATCACGCATGCACACTGGGGCTACCGAGCTGGCAGGCGTAGACCTAAAACTCTTCTTCTCTAGAGGAGATTGCATTACAAGAACAAATGCTGGGAATTGCAGGTAATGTATATTTACGGTTAGGCAATAGAAACCAAAATCAGCCAGGTGCCCATGGTATTTTGACGTTTTTAGTCTGGTTGGGTGGGGGGGGGGGGGAACGAGTAAAGTGTATGGAGTAAAATTTTATACACCCAAAATCAAAACTGATAAGAGAAGTCGCCAATTTCCAAAAAAGGGTAAGCCTTTTGGAGTAGTGATATATCATTCAACCAAGGAAAGGCTGCCAAGGTTAATCGTATCAGGCAAGTTAATCGTACTGAATAATAGGTTGAAAGTTAAGTGACTGCAATCTTCAAGTTTTCATTTAACGTCCAAAATATTATTAGGTGCGATTCACTTGGCTAATAGGATTAACCTTGGCAGCCTTTCCCCGATTCCATGATATCACTACTTTGAAAGACCGAACCTTTTTGGGAACTTGTCGGCTTCTCTTTTACCAATGTTGGTTTTGAGTGGATATCACAACTTTCACAGGACTGAACGCACCAAAGGTCACAACGTGTTGTCTTCATCCGTCATTTTTTTGTCGGAGGAATTTGATGTCTATAAATTTTCACATTTATAATTAATCGTATGTAGTCATGGACATGTAAAATTCTACAATAATACTAAAAATTAATATATAATCTCATCTGCTTGGCGGCGACACACTAGCATTGTGTCTAGATTAACCAGCAAACTTATTGCGTAACTCGGGCCTACTTCTTTTAAAAATGTAACTTTTTTCCCTGCCTCAATGGTCCCTATGCTCACGATCTGCATTTTGTTCTACTCGTCTTTGTCTCTAGTAAAATTGTCCCTCTCATCGTCGTGGGTTAGATAATACGGTTTGGATTAAAGACGGGAAAGCCAAAGGCTTACAAGAAATAACTAAATACAGATGCAAACCTATTTATGTTGCCTTTTGGACGTATATGTCAGACTGCCTGAGCGGGGAATCGAACCCAGGACCTTTGAAACCAAAGGCCAAGGTCCTACCGCTGAGCCATACTGAAACGGCCATGTCAGTATGGCTCAGCGGTAGTACCTTGGCCTTTGGTTTTAAAGATCCTGGGTTCGATTCCCCACTCAGGCAGTCTAACATATAAGTCCAAAAGGCAACGTAAATAGGTTTGCATCTGTATTTAGTTACCGGCTTGGATTCGTGCTCCATAAAAAAAACAAAAAACCCTTGCAGTAAAAGGTCCCCCTGTCTCTTAGTGAGCCACCTATTTGCAACAACAATGTATTCTGACAATTTAGTGCTGAAACAATAAGCATATAACATTTCAACATATTACAATGTACTGTTGAATGACAATACAAACAATGGTTACAACAATAATTGTGTACTTATTCACCACTTCAGGGCCATGTGCTTCTAGCTGCAACCTCCATTTTAGAAATAGGCATTTCCCCGTCCAACTCTTTACCTGTGTGCCAAAATGTAGATTTGACAACTTTCCCTAACGAGCTATAGACGTGTCTTTATACCTATCCTATGAGAATTAACATTAGAGCCATGTCCTCAGCTCTCAGTCGTAGCTAGCTTCTACCTAGCCAGTAACACAAATCAATGTTATTGAGGGCACTTTTTCTCCACACTTTAATTGTTGGGGTTTTCTTCTTTCACCTGATTCTAATGATTTGCAACGATTTCTGCCGCAGGAGGAATTTACACCGGTATGCTGATAGTATAATCTTGTTACAGTTAAAAGACAGTCTGCTAGTGAGTCGCCGTCTGACAACAATTAATCTCTCTCTGCTAAAAAAAATTTGCAGATTATCTGCAGATTTTTGTGTGGTAAATTGGCACACTTGAAAATTTTATCTGCACATTTTTTGCAGTTTTTCTGCAGTTTGTATGGAAAAATCTGCATAAAATATACAGATTAAACTTCACATTATCTGCAGATTTTTTTGAGGTAAATTGGCACTGCTTTGAAGATAATTTGGCGTTTTTCTGCAAACTGAAAAGCTTTAAAAATCCATTAAAAGAAAATTTTATCTCTCATTATACTCTTGCTCATTCAATTTATACCATCGTGCATGTTTTAATTTTCATATACTATAGGGGGCAGCTAACGCAAGCCACAATACTTACATACATACTTAGAATAATACCCCAAACATTTGTCTTAACAAGTATTGATGTTTTTGGTTAGCCTTATATACTTGTAAATTTTATGTTCTATTCATTACGGGTTTGTACATACATTATGTACATTCATAAATTACAGTTAGTCCTTAGGGTTATAAACAAACGTCTATCTCCTTTCAGAGTATTATTAGCAATTGATTGTTTAAAACGATCCTTTAACTCTAATAATTTTACTTTTAGTATGGCTAAATCTAGACAGTGAGCTAGTGTGTCGCGCCAAGTTAGGCTACAATCATCACAACATACATCACATCAATTCAATTGTCGAGATTGTAAACCATTGTAGCGCGGCGCCATAGCGTCAGTGTGTAATATCCTGAAGCATAGTTGAGCAAATTTCAGGTACTTGAGGAAAAATGATTATGCGGTACAAAAGCTTAAATTGTGTTGAAATCAAGAGCAATGACTCACCTGACAAAAATTAACTCGTGTAGGAATGCCAGCTAAGCTGCTTTCAATGCAAAATCGTACCCTCAATAACGTTGTAAATGTGTTACTAGTAACTAGCTAACTAGCTAGTCCGCTCATCCTCATGTTAATTTCCATAGGGTGATTATTCATCGATACCGAGATAACGGGAAGGCTTCCAGCTATGAAATTGGACGAATGGCTGCAGTACGATACGAACTACGTACCTTTTATGGTTTGGAGCCTAGGGGTGTAATGAAGATGGCGTGGGATGGCGCTTAAGTACTAAAATATTGTTGTAACCATTGTTAGTATTGTCGGCATCGTCACTCATTGGACAGCCAATGTTCGGACAATGACAACGCGTATACTGACGTGCGTGCCTAGACACACTAGTGTAGCACGATAAATCTAAACAACGTTGCCAAAGAAATTGTATTCACGCCCAATTCACGAAAAATAAACCAACTCTAAAAACAAAGCAAAATAAACAAAGCCAAAAACTGGTGAAGAGGCCACCAAGTTGAGAGTGGTTCGGCCCTTCAAAGGAGTGATATCAACACACCAAAACTAACGAAATAAAACAAATTACAACAAAATTAAAACCAAACCAAAAACCTATAAAGAGATGACCAAGTTGAGAATGTTTCGACCTATAGGCAAAAGGTAGTACAAATTGTTGAAAACCAATTTCTTGTCGACGTGCCACTTTATTACACATCTGCACGGTAGTGGAGTTAAGTCTAATACACAATTAAATAAAAAAAAGGACTGATATAATATCAAAAACCAAAACTGGTAAAAGTACCGAATAATACTTTGGACGTTAAATGAAAACTTGAACATTGCTACCGAAAGTAGCAATGTTCTAGTTTTCATTTAACCTTCGAATTATTAAGCGGTGCGATTAACTTGGCGAATGTTTTGGTGTGTTGATATCACTCCTTTGAAGGGCTGAACCATTCGGAACTTGGCGGCCCCTTTAACCAGTTTTGGTTTTTGATATGATATATTAATTTCACCTTCAAAATGCGTTAATTGAAACTGTAAATAATCTGCAGATAATCTGTAAATAATCTACAGTTTGATGCTACATGTAACGCAAATTAAAATCCTCCCCATATATTTCCACTTTTAGTGTTTTGTGCTCCTTTGAAAGAGTTGCATGCTGAGGTATAATATGTGACGCATAAAATATGTTGCTGTTTAGAAATAAAATCTGAATTATTGCATTAAATGTAAAGTTGTAGATGTGCGAGTTCAGCCATATAACAAGTATAGGCTAGGTGTAATTTTGTTTTATTTCATCCTTTTAAAAATTAAAACATGAAAACTAAATTTTTCTGTAGTTTTAAGTGCAGGGACTGGACGATTCAAAATTGGGTAACTCAGATTAGCAGTCCAGGAAAGAGATCGCATTTTCAACACAGCACCTTTATTTTTTAAGTCGCAGGTGTGCCACAAAAAAACTACAACCCTAATTTTGATCCGACTTCTGATTTTGAAAGTGTTTTGTTTAATTATTTTTGAACGAAAGTTGACATTTTTTTTTTACGATCTTTTCCAACAATTTCGAAAAATAGGACCCAACTTTTCTGGGTCAGAATTGGATATTTAGCTTAAAAGTGGACCCTTAATGTTTATTTTGTCTTTTAAACTTAGAAAAAAGTTTGGACCAAAGTCCAAAGGTTTTATAAATAATTGCTCTATTAAAATGATAACTTAAATTTTTGGATCCTAATGTGTAGTAAATATGCAGATCAAAAGATTGCCGTCACAAAACTGCAGATTATTTACAGACTTGGTACATTGCCATCATAAAAACTGCAGATTATCTGCAGACTTGGGACATTGCCTTCATAAAAACTGCAGATTATGTGCAGTCCTTAATATTAGTCTGCAGACTTAGAAGATAATCTGCAGATTGTCCGAAAAAGCTAAAAAAAAAAAACTGTAGATTATCTGCAGATTTTTTTTTGGCACACTTAAGCTCTGTCAACAATTACATCTCATCTACTTTGCGGCGACTCAGTAGCGTATGTCTAGATAAAGGAGTATAAAATAAAGTAGCCAGTTAGACCATGACATTAAAAAAAGGCTGTGTCTCAGGTCCCGGTGACGGGATCCAGTTCATAAATACTCAGGTCACGGTCTTCAGCTTGTTAAAGTGAACCTAACCAGGGTAACCTAACCTAACCTAAACTAACCAAACCTAACTAAAACTAATATAAGTTTGCCTAAAAACTACTTTTTGTTTGTTTGCCGGGATCCACATACGCAGAACTCCGGTCCCGGCAATGCATCCAAATAGGCTTGAAACAGTTACGTCCCAACCGGGACTAGAGACACTGCCTTAAAAAAAAATGTCATCCACATCTTTTTTCCTCCCTATTTACCGTTGCAGGAATATGGCCATTATTTTCCTTCTGTTTCTTCATACATTTATCTGAATGTTTTTTTGTTGTTAACGGTATTTCATTTTGAGGGAATGGGGATATGAGAGAATGGAAGGTAAATAAGCAAAGTGATCGAATTTGATTTTACTTTCAAATTCACAAATATTGTATCAAAAGCTTATTCACCATCCATCTAGTTTTATTACATTTAATCTTAAAATTTACATACAACACTCATCACAACCTGCACCAAACTGCTGGGAAGCGTACGCGCGTCTGCATAATTTTCAACATTGTAGCTAGGCTGCGATATGGTAACGCCGATCAGCTAAATTCTACAGTTCCCCGTTTTCTTTTCCAGCAGTATACTTACTGCTGCAAGTTCCGTACTAACTCATTAAACTTGAGTTTTGAACAGTGACCGGTTATTTTTGAGGCTCAATATGGGTTGACAATGTTATGAAGCAGCAAACGACCACATCGTCAAAAACGTCCACTTCGAACAGGATTGTGTAAAATGGCTGCTGTGCATGCTGCGTGCAGGGGAAGTGATGTCACCTGAGCATGCACATTGACCTAGCTGAAACGAGCCTTGCAACTAGCAGGTGCATTCATTCGTCTGCCCATTACTAGCATACAAAATTGCACATTTTGAAATCTTTGACTCCTACTTTGTATCGTATCCCCCCCTTCCCCTCCGCCCTATTTGTTCCTAACACCTGCAAAAGTTACCTAACTTGGTAACAGTGATTTGTTTTAGTCGTTTTACAGTTTTGTGGTCCAACTCATTTCAGAGTGGTGTATACAAAGACATATCTGAATTCCATGAAGACATGTTGCTTGTCAAGTCGAACTGTGAAAAGTACAACCCACCTGAACATCCAGCAAGAATAGATTGTACTGATGTGTTCTCATTTTACGAGCAAGAATACGAACGCATCACTGATAAATGGCAAAAGGTATCGAATTTTAAATTATTTCCTTTGATTTTTGTTTAGTTTGAGATTTGTCATTTATTTGGGTTGATAGCACCCGGTTGACCCGTAGCAACAGGGGAGGGGGGGGGAGTGTGGAGGGGATCAATGGGGGGGCGAGAGGGTGAACGTGTTGGTTTCATGAGTGGGAGTTCGGCAGTCAAGTGAGTGGGGTGGTCTAGAGGGGTGGTAGGATCGGAGGGGGGGGGTGAGTGGGGGTGGGACTATTGGTCTCTTATTTTTGTGCGATTGACGTTAGTTTTTTGTTTTGGGGGCAGCCCGTAGCCCTATCGATATCGGTAAAACATCAGAAAAATATCGGTATCAGCGAGCTTTCCCTTTTCCCGAACCGTTTCCGAATCCCTCCCGTTTTCCATCCCTCCCTACCTCACCGCGCTTCGGCAAACGGGGCTCTACCCGCACTCATGAGGAAGCCCCCTCCCCCCACTCATTTATGGACTCCTGAAGCCGTAAAACATTTTTTGGGTGGCCGCACCATTGGCAGTGTGATAAAAAATAATAAAACGCACGTAGTGGTCCTTACAATCGATTTTTCTTGCTTTCTCGTGATGGCTTTTCGTCTAGACCTATAAATTGCGGCCGTCTTTTTCACTCGCACTTCCAACGCTTTAGACCGCCCAAACCCGTTCAAAAGTTGCCAGGCGACGAAAAATAGAGATTTTTATTGCCAAGACGAAAATATACATTACCTGATTTTTAGCAGTTCTTCCAATATGAGCATTAAATCCCTTAAAAAGTTGGCTTCCCGCCTGATCTCGTTATACTGCGCATGTCCAGGGCTCGCGAGCCTTTATAAGGCTTGCGCAGCGGACTGGTAGACTTCTTTCTCCAAGGGACAATCGTCTCGTGCGGGTGTCGTTGAGCGCTTCGTTTTCTAGTCCTACGCCGTTCTACGAGCCTACTCCGCCGATCCTCTCTCATCGATACATGGACTGTCGATCCGCGATGTCTTCTTATTCCTCGCTGCTCACGGCATGTACTGTTGCCAACGCTTCAGCATTGGCTAACTCATCTGACCCGGGGCCGGATTGTGTCTCACCTTCCCAATCTGCACGGTCCGCTTTGCTCTCCGATCTGCAGTCGATCCGCCTCCCGTGCTTGTCACAACGTGCTTCGCCTCGTCTTTTCGGCCGAGCCCCAGGATGCATTGTCACTACGACTCGCCTTCCCAAAGCTCCACCATCCGTTGCCCATGTGCAACTTTTTTTGATACAAAAAAAAAACCCACACAACAACAACAGATAACAGCACCACATCGAGTACACGTCCCACTCCGACAGTTTTCTTCATCATTAAATTTGCGGCCGGACTCCCGCAGTTTCTTCATCGAAACAGGTTGCATGTGGGTTATTACGCAAATACGATAAAGCCCAAGATTTTAGCAATCAGCAGACCATGTCATGTGTAGTTCCTTAGGACCGATCCACCTCGCAGGCTGCTCTTCACCACCTCCTATCTCTTCCCTTTTTAGGTCCAGACGCTACGAGTCGCATTTGTCAACACTTCCCGTGTTGAATTCCTTCTCCGTTTGCTACAACGATCCTACTCCCTTAGGGACACCAGTTACATTCAGCTCTAATTTTTCATCTCCTCCGTGCTCGGCCTACGCCCCCTTCCTGACTACGGTCCCGGCCACGCTGTCACCTCTCCACACGGCTCTTCAGTACTTTTCCCCTTATTCCAGCTAGCGGAGCAGTAGCCACAGCAGTAAAGTTGCTGTGTCAGTGATCTGCGACGCTTTGCATAGCCAGTTCAAATCCGGGACGTGCCACTTCGACGAAACATACGTACATGAAGGTGGCTTACTGTACTACGGTCTTTCCATCGGATCGTTCTTTGAAAAATTGTCGTCCCGGTTTCCGTAAGCCCACTCAATCTGCTAGTACCACTCCTTGTCAGCTTCACTCGATCCTCTTCTGCTCCTACACCGCCTTATTCACTAGATCGTTCTTCCTTAAGGCCCCACTCCATCTCCATGACCCACTGAACCGTCTCCACGATTCAATGACCCCCTCTGTTCAAGGCCGTTCACACTTTCAGGTTTTGCTACCTTCCCGCCTACAGCACCATACGACCACACGCCGTCGTTGCTTTGTTTCCCCTCCCACCATTTGCGTCCTGTCCACGATCCGCAACGGTTCTTTGACTGTCAAGATGTCTGATTCATCTTCCAAGGAGGAACCCATCCCTGAAGTGTTATCACCGAATATGCCTTCACCAAAACCATGCAGCTGTATCTCGTTTTCATGTAAAACTAACAGGTTGGACCCTCACCCCTGTTGTCAGTACCATCGCGAATGCAACAGGGTTACCAAACGATGTACAGTGTGTGTCACAATTTCACCTAAAGAATGGCCCGTTATATGGAGGCGGAAACTCCACTCCCGTCAACGGCGTGCCCGGGCTCAACGACAGAAGGCTTTAGCCTTCGAACTGGCACAATCTTTGACTGGACCACCATCTGCCTCTCCAGCCTCGACGGTTGTAATTCCACCTCCAGCTTTGAAACAACGTGCATCTTCGGAATTACGTTCTCCGAACTTGCGCCCGGCTAAGAAGCAACGAACTAATAAAATTGCTCCTACCGATCCGCCTGCGATCCCTGGTAATTCTGGTCTTCAATCGGTAAAACGAACTGGTTCCGCCAAACCTCGCCTCAAAAAAGCTCGAACCACGTTTGCACCTCCTAAATATAGTGCTCCATTTCCACGCTCGAATGTTTCTAGTCCTACTCCCAGGATCTGCCAAACTTCTTCTCCAAAACGGACTGATCCTACTTCTACGCCGCCTACTGTTCAACAAGGTGACCATCGCGAACCTCTGCCGCCTGAAACAATTCACGATTCCCCATCGCTTCTGTCTCCACCACCAAGCAAAATTTCTCCTGCGGATACTCCTCTGGATTGGGCTCCAACTCAGTTTCCCTCGGCGTCTACTTTGCGAGCCGCCTTGATTCGTGGCTTGAACTTATCTGTGCATGATTTAGAGGAGGTGGATCACAACGTAAAGTCTGTATTAACCATTGCTGAAAGCTTTGCTGCGGAATTGACTTCGCTCCACAATACAGTTTCTGCAGCCTCAACTCGTCCACCACCAGTTCTTTCTGACGAGACACTCCTCACCGAGAATGCCCGGTTAAAATTAGTCAATGACGCCGTAACAAATGAACTGGAGAAACTTTACCGTCATCATTACGCTCTGCCGATAAATTATTCACTATTAGATCCCATTGCACCCGGCGCTCTCTGATCCCTTCTTCACCGCCATGGAGAGCCTACTATTGTGCAAACGGAGTACGATGAGAGGCCGTTTACCTCACAATGCGCCATCATCTGCACACCTTCAATCCCCTCGCAATCTACCTCCTCGCCGGGAGCATACTCTTACTTTGCCTGTAGAGACTCTACACGCATCTGCTCCATCCCCTCTGGACGCTCCTTTCAAGGACACCTCCGCTACTGCATGCCGATCCTTTACACCGGACGGTGACCCTCCCGCTCCCAAAGCTTCTGATCCTTTCCGCGTCTGGTCACGGGCCACCACTTCCACAACTTTAAACGGCCTCTCATCGTTACTCCGTTTGGCAGTACGATGATGCCCCACACTTCCTTCCAGTCTTTCACGGAATTCACCCTCATGGTTTAACACCTTCCAACGGTCCGCCTTGCTCACCCTGCCACAGCAGAGCACGGGGCGCGGATTTTGGCTTTCGACCGATCTTCAGTAATACACGATCATCACCACTCTCCCACTACTCTGCAATGGGATCAGCGAAGGACCAGTTCAAGTGTTCTCCACCAGTTGAAGAACCTTGTAATACTTCTCTAGCCGGGCACTAAAGAGCCCGACTTCTCTTTCACCACCGAATCAACTTCTAAATTGGACATTCTTAGCTTTCACCAAGTTCGCTTTACAGTAAAACTTGTGCACCAGACTTTCCAATTTTTTTCAAACATGCCCACTTAACAAGAGTCTTTCCAGTAAATACAACGTTCTACAGAATTGCACTACCATTCCACACCCCGTTCCTGTCTCCAGACCAATCCACAAACATCGATCCAAAGTCTCCCACAACAAGATAAGCCGCCTCTTCGATCCTCACTCCTACTCCTACTCCGCAAGACGATCCCACTGACAGGGTAAGTTAGTTTGCTATATCTGCGTGACCCTACTCCTCCTTGTCCCCCTTTGGGTGTTAGACAATTCACTTACAGTCCAATCAGCCGTTCTGTATTACCTACACCGTACTATGTTCTCATTTGAATTCCTGCGTTATGTCTAGGATACGGTTGGGGTCAATTTCTATCCGGTCTGCTGTCCCAGCATCACTGTGCAGGTACGTTGGCAGACTGCCCATCTCACTGTTGCGATCCGCCCCTGCCCGATCCGCTGACAGGGTATTTTGCTGGGGTTCTGAGTTGTCTTCACCGGGGCTTTGTCCTTGGGGGCATTGTCTCGTTAAGCGGTCGACTTGAACCTAGCCCTCCTCCTGGGTGACGAAGTCTGCTAAAAATCAGGTAATGTATATTTTTTCGTCTCTGCAATAAAAACACTAAAATACCAGGGTGCACACTTGGTTAATTTTAGTTTCTTTATTGCCAAAACATATTAACCTGATAATTTTAGCATTACATTGTCCCCAACGTGATGTACCCTTGGAAGTGTCTTCCGGTGCGCAGGTGCCTGCTTGCATATCCCACTGCGCATGTGCGGCGCAGTCCTCCCTTATAAAAGCGAGAGCGTGGACGCTTTCGGCATTCATTTTCCTCCAGTGTAGCGGTGCTCACAGGTCCTTGAGGTGCCTACTGTTCTGCACCGACATCTGGTGTGGTCTCGGGAAAGTTAGAAGTACTTCGGGTGGCCGTTTTTACTTTTGCGGAGATTAAACAAGCATGGCAGTCACTACTGCACGGTTAGGAACAGAGCGTCTATGTCCTATCTGAAGTTTTAGTACTATCTAATCGTTTTGGTTCACTGCCACCAGGTGGGTGGTTTAATTGCTAACCTTAGGCTTTAAATAAAAAGAGTTGTTTTTAGTTAAAACACTAGCAATTTAAATCTCTCTAGATGCAAACTGAGTTTAAAACTCTACGTTTTAATAAACAGGGGGAATGAAAAACATTTTACATTGGCAACTAGTCTACAAAATAGCTTTACGTGAAAGCACACAAGTAATTTACAGAAAATAAATTATTGGCAACGAATTTACATTTAAGAAAATTCACACATACAATTTCGAATAGAAAAAGTTCTTTGGTGTTACCTAAACACCTCTAAGTTAGAAAAAGTACCTTACAATTTCAAGCTTAGTCTAATTTAAGATTATGTTTCTAGGCATCTTGCACAAGATCAAATCTACTTATTCACATTGAGTCAAGCTAGCAATAATCAGGGCCCTACCATCGAAGTCTGTGCTTCTGTAATTATGCTACAGGACCTTGGTGATCTCAAAATAAATGCTTGATTACATGTTGTAAAACAAACAGAAAGAAAGCCGGTTTTTAGAAAGGGGACCCTTAAACCCTTAAGTTATGGGAGGGGAGACCAGAAAATGCCGATGGTTTTAACTACCCATAATCACGAAACTCTAGTCAAACGTTAGTTTAAATCTTTAAATTGAAATTTAGAAATAAAGTTCCGAAAAATTAAAATAAAGCTAAACTAAGTTTTCTAAATTACTACCTTGCCCGGCATGGCAACGCTCGGACTGGGGACATTTCTGCTCCGACCGCCGTAGTAACGTCTGACTTGGAGTTGAGCCAATGCTGCGGGTGGAACGGCAGGGCCAGGGGTATATATGGGGGAGGGAGGGGGTGGACGTCCGCGATGACTACACGGTTTGGCGGCAAGAGAGGCAAGCAGCCTTGACTGTGCTTTCTCCTGAGCCAAGCTGCACCACGTGAGGGCTTTAGGCTATAGGGAACTGTACGGATCTGGATGGGCCTTCATAAGGGAGGGAACAGGGTGTTCATACGGATTGGCCGTACCGTTCATACCGTTGGAGCCGTTGAGCTTTTGGGGTTTAGGAACGGATTGATGGATCGTGATGGAAACGGTCATTTGGATTCGAACTTGGATTGATTGTAACTGACTGACTTTTTAACGGATTTGAAAAAGGATAGGCTTGAATTAAGGCTGTACTCATAAGCTTTGCTATGAGCACGTCGGAAATACAAACTTGAACGAAAACTGCGATGTTAGGCATCACACTATTGAAGGAGGGGGGGGGAACGAAGTGTTTTGCTCAATTCTTTTAACAAACGTGATTTTTAATAGAATGAACGTTACTATGGTTAGAGCCCTGGAAAAAAAGATACAAGATAAACACTTTTGGAAAATTTGTCCGGTAAAATTCAAAGGAAAGTGTTGCCGAGTTCAGTAGTGTTCAGAGACCTAGTTTTTGCTAAACTGTTGCCCAAATTAAATTAAATTAAAGGTTAAATATACCAGCTTATTCCCTGAATGCTATAACGCATGGAAAATTGTGAACTATTATTGCAGCCGCTAATAATAAAAATTACAGTTGAAGTTTTCATAAATAACTTGGCCTTCGTTAAAATAAAAACATCAAGTGTTGGGCTTTCAAATACATACATGGGAGGATAAATTTCTCCTAAACAACACTAAGCTGGTTGGCTTTATGCCTGCAAAAGAAATAAAATAATTACAAGTTTATTTACAAGTTGTTGAAAACGGCGATTGAAGATTTGCGTGCGGCGCCGGTCATTTTGGTGACTTTTTCAAAATGATGTAGAAATTATTGGAGTAGAAATTTAAAGTTCTGTTTGCGCAGAAGTCTTTGGAAAGTGTAGGTCTATTAAGGGCCGCAAATTTCAAACGTTTTGGTCCATTTTTCTTGAAGATATGGTGTTTTGAAGACGGAGGTCTGGATAGGCCTAATGAGCGCTAGCGAGTGCTAAGAAAAAAAAATGTTCGTTGCGAAAACGATAAACCCTCAGGTTTTTGATCTTTTGAGCAGAGGTCTCCTCTCAAATCTGTTGGTGAAGACTAGCTTCTTTACGGGCCCCCACGAGGAAGATTTCATTTAGGGTTCCTTTGAATCCAAAATGAAAGCCTAAAACAGAAAGTTAGTGCGCACAGGTATGCAAAACACTCAGCTGCCAAGCCACTGTAATTTAATTTGCACAAATTACCTAAATTTAAGCAATCAGCAAACTAAATCGAGAAATACAACTCCTATTTAGCTTGTCATCTTCCCTTAATACAAAGGCGAAGTCTAAAGGTTTGGGATACTTATTCCTACCCCAGGATCAGGACAAAGTTAAAGGTACACTTTTTACACAAACTTAAAATTACCATTTTATCTTTTTGGGGGACTGACGTTTTTGCGGTAAAGTTAACTTGAGTAAATATTTTACATTTTATAAAGAACACTACTTTGCAAAAATTAACTGAGTGCTTGTCCGTGCTGCGCTGTTCAGGAAATTCGTACAGAGCACACCGAAAATTGGAGCAAAACATTTAATAAAAGGAAACACTATTTTCGAAAGTTAACGAAAATTAAAGGTACATGATTAATGGTTTGGTGTTTCGTTGTAACAGGTAAATGAGGCCATCTACTGCTCTGGTAATATGTCCCGTACGGATTCTGCCTCTGCTCAAGTCTAGTCATTTTTTTTATCTGGGATGACTGCGAAATTAACCCTCCGCCGCATTTCAATAAACCTAGCCACTGCGATAGGGATCGGAGAATCGACTACTATGGGTACGCATAAAATGACCAGCTCTATTTACTGTTAAACTACTCCCACTAGAATGGTTTGAGGTTACCAAACAACTTGTTTACATGAAAATTTAAACACAGAAAGGTTTTGAGATAGAACCCATAACTACAAATACAAAATACAACGCTGGGAGGTTTTGTGGATAATAATGCAACAACCTTTTAATGACAGAGTTAACCTTTTGCCCTCAGAGGTGAGACAGACGGCTGTTTTTAAAGAAAGCCATTTCGTAGAAAACTTAAAGAGGAGATAGCCAGGAACCGCTAAACTCCCGTAGATATTCCTAATGAATATTAATTACGTGTCGTATAATCTCTGTTAAAATCCTTCCACACAGGAAGGCGTTGATAATGACAGGGAGAATAACATTGGCACTTAAAATTTAAGTGTGAGGTCCGAATTGGGAAAACTGACAGTTTCTTTGAGTGAGGTTGTCCTGACAACGTACCTCTTAATAATTAAAAGACAATTTACGCAAAAAAAAATGGTGCAAAGCACTTTTTTGCTCCACCACTGGTTCAACTTTTAACCTAAGAAAACACATTCTAACAAAAACAAACAAACAATTTTGTGGCCAAACAAAAATGCCCACTCATGGTATCTGCATTAGTATTGGACTTTCCAGGTTTGTACAACGAAGCAGTCTTGAAAATTTATGACATTAAAGCAATAAACACAATTTTTATGTTTAGGTTAGGTGTTCCTAGATGGAGCTACATTTGTAGCGGCCCACCACTCACTACAGCTTAACACTTATGAGGGAAAACTATTTGGTTAGGTTTTCAAGAAAAAAAAAACTCAACATGGAGAAAAATTACACGTTAGCCTACTTAGGTTAGTCTTGGTGGTTTACACAAGATTGCAAAAAAAAACTATTTTAGGGAAAAAAAACTATAAGAGTTTTAGTTATCACGTTTGGAGTCCTACTTAAAGGTTTTACTTACTCCCTTACTGATAAAGACATTATTTACTATGGTTAGGTTAGAAGTTTAACCTTAGTTTTTTCTGTGAACACTTATTTAGTTTGGGAGCTCTAATGCTCAACATTTCTACCCCCAATACAATAGATTTCAACAGTAAAACATCGGGTCCTAATTTAAAAAGGATCAGAAAAAAAAACTTGGTTTAAGTGTTTACACCACTGGTATACTGACTTAATTCCAATTTAAACTCAGGCAAACTACTCCTACTGAATTCTGGGTAGAAATCAAAACATTTAAGGGAAGCAAGTTTCTAACTTTAGGTTAGGGGTAGACTGGCTGCGTGCCGTAATCCAACTGGGGAAACTGTATTCGTTTACTTCCGGTTTAACGGACACATTTAAACTCTGTTTAACATCACTAGTTGAAAAACTTCGTTTTATTTTACCTTTGATAGGTTTATTTCTCAAGTCCAGCCACTCTGAGAAGTTAGGGGACACTGGCGTAGCAAGAATAGTTTTATGTTCATTCATGCCTGGCTCGAGGGATCTTATCTGCTTCCGGTGGGAATTGGCGCGTGGCGCACTTATCACTGGACTGCTAATTGAGTCCCGATTAACTGACTTCCTCACGCATGAGCGAGTGGTAGACAACTTAGGTTTCAAATGACAAGGCTTGCTGGAAATTACAGCGGGGTTTTTGCACGATAAACTGGCAACAATTTCTGTAGGGGGATATTTTCCTGGCTTAGTTTTTAAGCTAGGTCTGCATAAATTATTTAATTGTGTTATCCCATCTACCCCCAAAATTACCTCAAAAGGGGAACTAGTTGCTAAAGAAACACAAGCTCTGGTTTTTAGCACTTCACCACAGTTAATTTTAGGCTTAAATTTACCTGCTGTAATTTAACCTCTTGATCATGTAAGACAGTCTTGCATCTAATTACCAGCTTCAAACGCGGCCACTTTTTGGTGAGTTTAGCACTGACGAGATTGATTGTGCTAGCGGTATCGCATAAGAGTTTAGTTCTACGCTTACCGATAGTACAGTTTAAAGTACTGGGCTTTAAAATTTCCGTGGCATCTTTACCGACGATAAAGCATGCATTTGCGGATGCCGAAGCTTTGTTAAGTTCGGGGCAACGATTGCGGAGGTGCGAGGCCGAACCGTATTCAAAGCACGTTCTAACATTAGGTCTGCTGCTATTGTTAGTATTTACATTGTCGCTACTATCAGCGTTAGCATCATTCCTAGTTACGCTGTCACTTTTATTATTCTTAGTCCCAACCGGGTTAGCTAAGGAGTTATGGTTTTGTTTACCATTTCTAGGGTTGGTAGAAGCTTTAGAAGCTTGACTACCTGAAGGAGTGCTAGCTTGCACTTTGCCACTTTTGTTAGCAAGATCTGCAGAGATATGCTGGTTGCGAGTAGTATTCTCGTCACATAATTTAGCTGCCTCGGCTAACGTCCCAATTTTAATTTGATCTGGTAACCATTTCCGGAGGCCAGCATGACAAGACTTGTAGAATTGTTCAAGTAGCATCAAATTTGACAATTTACCGTAATCACCATTAACGCCAGCTAATGACACCCACTGTGAGAACAAAGTTTGAAGCTCAAACGCGTGTTCGTGAAAAGGTTGGTCTGGCTGTTTCTCTAAACTACGAAATGACGATTGGACTGACTCTTTTGTCTGCACAAACCTTTCAAGTAATTTAATTTTAACTTGGTCATAATCGTGAATAGCTACTGCGTCCATTTGGTCCCATACTTTTACCAAAATTTCACCGAACAGGGGTTGGAGTCCTACCACCCATTCCGATTTAGGAATTCTTTGAGTTTCTAATGTACGTTCAAACATTTTTAAGTACGAATTAATTTCCGATTTCGGACCCCAGTCATTTAACAACCGTATTGCATCGGAAATTTTTCCGGGTCTAGGACCGGAATTCACACTCGGCAAAACCTGAACTGGATTTCGATTACTATTGCTGTTAGCGGCTCTTAACCTAGCTAGCTCAATTTGTTTGTTGGCTAGCTCCAACTCACGGTCAAGTTTACGTATTTCTTGTGCCCTAGCGGCGTCGCTAGTCTGGGCTTCCGTGTCTTTTAACATTAACTCATGGGCGCGACACTTGTCAGCCTCCTTGGCTGCGTGATCTAGCTTTAAAGCTTCAAGTTTTAATTGCTCAGCTTTTAAAAACTGTTCGTTCTCTTTAAGAGCGATTTCTTTCTTAGCCAGAGCAGCAGAATCCCGTTTCTCTATAGCACTAAGTAATTCATTAGTGAGATCGTTCAAAGTAATTTTTTGATGGGTGTAGGCTATCTTTATAACCTCTACGGATTCGTGTCTGGTTTCACATACTGTTAAACCTAATTCAAACAAGCCTTTTTGAGGTCTTTGTACTGAATATGATCAATAACTTCGTCTAATTCTTCCATGGTGAAAGGTTAGATTAATTAAAAAAAAAAAAATGTTTAATTTTGAATCTTACTGTTTAAATTGCAGCCGCTGATGATAGTTGAACAGAGCGAGTATTTAAACACTTCTCTAACAACCGAATCCAGTCAGGGACATAAAAAATACACTCTTATACTTCCTAAGCACTCAGGTGGATAATTAAATACATAAAATGCATGAAACAAACACTCGGCTTGGCAACCGGAGCATACCCATATGCACTAACCTGATTTCTATGCACAATCGCTGTGCGGTCTGTCTATCCGTCTCCCACCGTAGATGGATCGTCTCTACACTGTTGTGGTCGCACTTCCAGGTGAAATTCGAACACTTGTACTGTCATCCAAGTTGAATGGTCCAGTCGTGGTCCTTAGGAGCAATGTGTCCGGTCACCGGCCATCTTCTCCAGGGTTAGCAGTGGTCATCTGCCTTCTGAGGGCGAGCCCGATGTTTCACGGCTTGTGAAAATGAGGGTTGCCGCTTCCCGGCTCCAGCTGGATACGGGTCTGATGTGCCTTTTGTTGACTTAAGGCGGGCATCTACTTCTTGTAACGTTTTGTCGTGTTACAGACGTCTCGGGTTTGCAGTTTTTAGTCGTACTGCTGACATCTTCTTCTAAGATGAACTGGTATGGTAGTATGGCAGGGGGGAGGTGTGTTTGGAGTGGCACAGCACCTTGTGATCCCACCACTGCCACCAGTTTTGTAGCGGTGCTCACAGGTCCTTGAGGTGCCTACTGTTCTGCACCGACATCTGGTGTGGTCTCGGGAAAGTTAGAAGTACTTCGGGTGGCCGTTTTTACTTTTGCGGAGTTTAAACAAGCATGGCAGTCACTACTGCACGGTTAGGAACAAAGCGTCTATGTCCTACCTGAAGTTTTAGTACTATCTAATCGTTTTGGCTCACTGCCACCAGGTGGGTGGTTTAATTGCTAACCTTAGGCTTTAAA
>JAHWFP010007872.1:31381-70638 GCA_023313725.1 Lithobius niger | reverse complement strand
ACTTACACTATCCCTTATTTTCGGCCCTAGTGAAGTCTCATGAAGGTCATAGGAAAAATGGCAGGTGCTCCAAAGGGTCAAAGGGTTTTAGCGAGCATTAACCGCACCCGATCATCTGCCCGACTGTAACAGTACTTTGAAGGAAACTACATTCTGTAGAAAATCTTTAACCAGTTCGCGTAGTAGAAAGGTACAGACAAATGCACAGTGGAGTGATATGAAGGAATATTAGACTAACGAGGGACTGATTTTTGTACAGCAGGAAGCACCCTGCAGGTGCCTTTATCAATAAAAGGTAACACACGATCACACGTTCGTTTCATTAAAGAAGTTGCCTACTAAATACAGTGCTTTTTCTATGTGTTTCGACTAGTTCTTTTAGTGAATTACTTTTTTTCTTCTATTTCTGCACATTTTTTTTGTAACTGTTCCTTTCTCTTGTGTGGGTAGGGGGGGGGGGGGTTGGACCTAACGCGGTGTCTTTAGAAGACCGCTGGATCCTGCAGATATGACCTACTGCTAGTTTTTTAAGTACTATGAAAAGGTAGTGATTTATTTAAAAAAAAATAGGACCTTGTTTCTTTTCTGTAGTCTAGCACCAGTCAGTATTTTTTGTTCATTCCAACCTTTATATTATTACGACCATTCCCAACTTAACAGTGCGCAGAGAAGAAATTTTACTGTTTTCGAATATCACGATATAACTCAAGAATAATTTACTGTAAGTCGGCATTCCATGAAAGCTGCTTCTTTCAGCAGCAATGTAGAGCTATGAATATAAATTCGGTATTTTAACCAAGCCTATCGTTGAGATAGTTCTCCATATGTGACGCGAGCAAAGAAATCTTATTTTGCAGCATTAACAAACAATCTTAAAACGTTCAAACTTTTTTTTTTAGCTAGAGTCGGCAAATGTTTTATGGATTTTCTTGTGGTCAAAAGTTTTTTTATTCTAGGGTAGCTGTAGTGTTAGCCTCGTATTTTTTTTTTCCAATACCTAATTGCTCGGTTGGCTATTAAACTAACTGATTCGGTTGTAATTAGGACAAATTATAACTTGTATCCAACGGTTTAAGGTTGAAAAAATTTTTGACACCTCACCTTTTTTCTGCTCCATCTAACTCGAAGGGGTTTGACAGAGCATCAGTTTGTCTGACTTGGACCGTTTTGCCGCCATGGCAATGCTTTTCATGCTTGTTATGGTAATCGTTGGCAAAACTACATGCAGTGCACTCCAACTTAATACGCATTCTTGGTTTTCTACCCGTACAAAGATTGCCCGTACTCATTTTGATGGTCGTGTAAATGAGAACGAAGTGACTTACTGACTGTTTGCCGACAGTGAGTTCGCAACAGGTTGGTGTTGGGGGGGGGGGGTTTCCAGAATTATTTCCTCTTTCAGCCGGAGGAAATATTTTATTGAAAAGCAATGAATTCCCGATTTCTCACTCTGCCTTAAGATGGAGTCAAGGTCAACTTAAGGAAACCGAAATGCGAAGGGAGAGTTGAAGGGATTAAGCTAGATCAAACCATACTTTCTCAGATAAGGTCACCCCACCTTTAGCCATAAGTTAGTCGGACAGTCGGTTAATATGCTAAATAATAGTCGGATTGTTGGTAATACTTAGTTCCATTTTTTAAATTGTACACAAAAATCTGTAGAGAAAATTTGCAAGAAAGGCTTACTTTGGCGGTGTAATTTCTCTGACCCACACGTGACTAAATTTTGCCGACTTTTGCCGACTTGGCAAAAGTTGGGGGGGCAGCTTGCCCCCCCCTTGCCCCCCACTCGCTACGGACCTGCTCAGGTTTTTGATCTTTTGAGCAGAGGTCTCCTCTCAAATCTGTTGGTGAAGACTAGCTTCTTTACACCAGAGGTGTCTACACGCCACCTCGCTCCTAGAGTTCCCCGCCTTATTTTCGATTCAACCCGAAGATGGCCCCGCTCCCAAAGCTCCCGTTTCATTGGCTACTCTCCTTACTCCCTTCGCCCTTGACGACCGATGGGTTCCGCCTTTCGGTAGTTCCCTGACAGGGCTACTCATCCCTTCGTTGGAACTGAAGACATCGTGGCTCCCTTCCTGTGGACTCCCGGGACCGCCCCACCTTCCGAATTGGGTTACGCCTTTCGGTCGTTCCTGACAAGGCATCTCTCCCTTCGTTGGAACTGAACACATCGTGGCTCCCTTCCCGTGATCTCCCAGGACCGATCCACCCTCCGAAACTGGCTTGCGCCTTTCGGTCGTTCCTTGACAAGGCAACTCGCCCTTCGTTGGAACTGAAAACACCGTGGCTCCCGTCCCGTGGTTTCCCAGAACCGACCCACCTTCCGAACTGGCTTGCACCTTTCGGTCGTTCCTTGACAAGGCAACTCACCCTTCGTTGTTGGAACTGAAAACACCGTGGCTCCCTTCCCGTGAATTCCCGGGACCATTCCACCTTCCGAATTGGCTTAAACCTTTTGGTCGTTCCTTGGTAATGTATCTCACCCCAACTCTTGCTGCTTGTCTCGACCGTGGCTGACCCCACGTCTCGAGCGAAAATCAAGACAACAGTTGCTGTCCACTGCTGCTCGTCTCATTCGTGGCCAGGACCCACGTTTTGAGTGAACCTGCACCTCTTCCTGCTTGTCTCGACCGTGGCTGACCCCACGTCTCGAGCGAGAATCAAGACATCAGTTGCTGCCTACACTGCTGCTCGTCTCATTCGTGGCTTAAAACCCACGCTTTGAGTGAAAAGTCAAGTTGGATGCCATCTGAATTTCCTACAACTTGTCGCGTCCATGGCTGATCCCACGTCTCAAGTAAAATTTTAGTCACCAACTGCTGTCCAAACTGCTGCTCCTCTCAGCATGGATAAAAAAAAAACCCGCGTCCTGAGTGAAGTCAGGTCGGTAGACGTTTCGATCTCTTGCTGCTGGTTCGACTGTGGCTGACCCCACGTTTCAAACGAAAATCAAGTCTACAATTGCCCTCCACACTGAAGCCCGCCTCTTTCATGATTTAACTCATGTTTTGAGGTATGTATCACGCATGAAACCATGGACATCGCTTGCTGCTCGTTTCGCCCATGACCACCCCACGTCTCGAGTGGGAATCAAGACAACAGTTGCTGCTCACACTGGTGCTCGTCTCATTCGTGGCTAAACCCACATTTTTAGGGAAGAACCAAGTCAGTGATGACCATGACTGGCTTCAAGCCTCATGTAAAACAAGACAACAATAGCCATCCACACTGATGTTCGTCACATCCAAGACAAATCGTCATTTTTTCACTGCAAAAAATCCAACACCTGTCCACTAAACAAAACAGCTGCCAGAACCGACCCACAAAGAAGCTGCTGGATGGCCGCCTCAGTGATCCAACCGCACATGCACGGTACTCCCTATACGAATGACGACTACATGAGCTGCCATCTCTTGATCTCAAGCTGCCGCCCGGGCGGCCGCTCATCTCTGTCGGTTCTTCTCCTTCGTCCGAAAACATGATGGGTCCCTTCCCGTTGTTCCTGGAACCGCTCCGCCTTCCGTTAGTCCCGGCTGGTGTTTCACCCCAGCCTTTTGGTTGGAATCATGGCCTCCCATCAAGTTCATCACAGGACAAAACACACCGCCTACCTACCTTCGGCTCCTTCGGTCCTCCATCCTTTGGCAAACGCGTTCAGTGACCTGCCCCACCGCTCCACGACACATAGGACAAGCTGTGGCTCCCTTCGCCCTTCGGCCGCCTACGACCGTCACCACGAACTACCGATGTCTCACGTTCCCACGACTCACTGAACGTTTCCCGGTCTAGCTCAGCCGTTCACACCATCCCTACGCCAGATTAAACACGTGGATTCCTCCCCGTTGTTTCCCAGGTTCACTCCACACTTCAACTCCCAGGTTCGCTCCACACTTCAACTCCCTTCAGCTGCCGGTGACCTTCACCTGTCTTGCTCCCGTGTCATGATCCCACGTCCCGCACGACGCCTCTCGGCAGTCTCCATCTAGGCCAAGCTCAGCCACTCACGCCCATCCCTTCGTCAGACCAGTGACCATCATCATGTCACGTTCCGACCCTACAAGGCCCACCCTCAACTGCACCTCCACCCTGCCCAACGCAGACTCCGGTGTCTTCCCTCCGGTGTGTCCCTCCGGTGGTTTCCTTTCGGTGTCGGACCTTCCCTTCACACGCCTGTAGATTCCATAGGAGGAATGCTGCCCCCCCCCCTTCTGTTTTGTCCCTTCGCTGCCCCCCCAAAAAAATCTACTTCGGCCATCCTTTATCGAGGATCGCCAATGCCTTGTACGTGAATCTCTCCCCAGACGCAAGCCCAGAAGAGATACGCAATCTTACGTCCCTTATCTCACAGCTCTTCCAGAAAGCAAGCTTGGCAACCTACCATTCCTTAAAACTGGGCAACCAGAACCCTTCTTTACAACTCCCTCCTCCTTCGAGAGTTAGCCCTTTCATCCTGCAACAACCTTAACGTTTCCACTCGGCACCATCTCCGCAACCAACCAATTCACGAGTCTGACACCCTTTCCGTGGTCTCATCCCGACTCTTGCCTCACACTTGGACATCTCAAGGAAACTAAAACTGTAAAACAAACCTTTCGTCCAACCGCCCCTTTCAATAGAACGCACAATCCGATTCCCGCCCTTCACCGGTCGACCGGAACTAGGCCGCATCTACACCGTCTTCTAATGCGTCCTTTCAGCCAAGAAACCAACATCCTTTTCGGTCCGACCCATCTCGCTCCCGCTCTGGCCAAAGGAACCAGCAGAAGTGAGTCGCAACTCCCGACCGCCGAAGCCGTCACTCCTCGCCAGGGGGCAGGATCTCCTTTCGCAAGACAAACAATGACGCCTCCCGCCTTTTTTGCCTTCCGGACGACACAAGACTCCGCCACTTCTTCCCTACCTGGCAAGAACTAACCCACAACACGGACGTCCTTTCGGCCATCATACTTGACTTCGGCCGACACTCCTAGCTCTACCACTGCTTAACCTCCCCTCCGTGGAAGTTCTCTCCACCAATCAAAGAATCCCTTTCGTTCGAAGTCTCAGAACTCCTTCACAGCCAACACCATGGCCCCATTCCAGTTGCCTCCCGGGATCGCTACACAAATCTAGCATCCCTCGGTGATCCACCCGTCAAGTCCTCCATCACCGGAACTCCTGTTATCCAGGTCCATCAACCCACAGGTAGTTCCCAGCCAAGCTCATCCATTCACGCCTTCCCTTCGTAGCTATCACACCACGGCTCCCTTTCGCCCCGCGAATTCAGCCTCCTTCGGCATCCAGCTCTTTGGCCGACGGAGCCCTTCACTCATCCAACTCCTTCGGCCATTTGGCTCCGAGAAAATCCCAATGCCTCGACTTTAACCAACACAAGTCTTCTTCTAACTTCTCAAAGTCCACCGCAACTCTGCTAACTCCCCTCGGTTGAGTACAAAATGACTAACACCTAGTCGTATAACAACCACCCGGGTCCTTCCATTGTCCAATTTTTTCTAATGGCAATACCACACAAACTTTCGCAGACAGCTCTCTCCACCCAAGACCCCAAAACTTCATCAAAAATTCTCAGAGATGAACCAGATCGACATAACACAAACTCAGCAAAAAAAAAATAATAAAACTGACGAGAAGAAAGGAACCAACTTCTTCTCCTCACTGACTCACAACCTGTCAAAATCTCCGATGGGACCACACAGGAGTTGAATGACCAACATAGTAACTTATAACAACCAAGGTAATCTCCACATCGTTTACCCACGACAAAGCCTTCTGGCCGAGGTGATCCTCACACCACAGGATCTTGAGAGAACCCATCGACCTTCACCTCACACAACCTGAGGGAAATGTCAAGAAAGAAAACGGACTACACCGGCTGGGACCCATCATTGCAGCCTGTACTGTAGTCAATCCCCCTTAATCACTCAGAACGAAGCAGAAGCAAGCCAACCACGATGGAAGCTAGCCATTCATGACGGAAGCAAGCCAACCGGAGAAGAGGGCAAGAGACCGAACTTCGAGGTTCATCACCTGTTCTAAACAAAGTACGAAGTTTTCAACAACTTTTTGGGGGACAGCCTGCTTGCATGCCGGGGCGCCCGTCAAGGCGGTGCCCGCCACCATTTTTGATGAGATCAACTGATAATGCTAAAATTATCAGGTTAATAAGTTTTGGCAATAAAGAAAGAACATTTTACCGGCCCCCAGCCAGGCCAGCTAAAAATGGTTTCTTTTTGCCTAAAAGATACTTAACCTAACTCCCGCCCTACCTCCCCTCTCGAGTCACCGCCTGACATATTGAGAGTAAAATGAATGCCGAAAGCGTCCATGCGCTCGCTTTTATAAGGGAGGACTGCGCCGCACATGCGCAGTGGGATATGCAAGCAGGCGCCTGCGCACCGGAAGAAACCTCCAGGGGAACATCACATTGGGGACAATGTAATGCTAAAATTATCAGGTTAAGTATGTTTTAGGCAAAAAGAAACCATTTTTAGCCGGCCTGACTGGGGGGCCGGCAAAATGTTCTTTTTGTTGCCTTTACGAAAATATACATTACCTGGAGGGCCCGCCCAGCCTCCCCTCCGTAAACTAGGTTCAGCGGTTGGAGAAAGATGTCTACCAGTCCGCTGCGCGCTGCATAGCTAATAAAGGCTCGCGAGCCCCGGACATGCGCAGTATAACGAGATGAGCCAGGAAGCCAACTTTTCAAGGGATTTAATGCTCAAATTGGAGGAACTGCTAAAAATCAGGTAATGTATATATTCGTAAAGGCAACAAAAACTAAAATTAACTAGGTGTGCACCCTTGTATTTTAATATTTTTCATTTGGAAACAAGCCAAATTTTTTCATCTGCTTGTAGACGGGAACCATCACTGAAAACTTGTCCATGAGCAGCCCTTAGAAAAATAGGCTTGGTTTTCTGTTTTGTACTGCAAAGAAACCTGGCAAACCGATGTTGTTCATTTTTTTTTTGCTAATGAGACACCTGAATCGCCAGCTTTATTTTCTAGATAAAAATACACGGTAAACACGCTATTTGTCTAGAGCAGTTACTCACATTTAGTTTTGCTTCGTAATTCTTGTTCTTTATAACTGCTTATGCATTTTATAGAATATAGAGTTGAAATAGAGTTGGAGAGAAAAAGGGCTCGCGTCGTGACGTCACTAGGCCTATTGTTTTGTGATGTCACGTCCCACTCGAGTCCACTTATAGCGTCAGGCCGGAAGTCCCAGAATATCAGTCGATTAACCATGATTTTCGATGCGAACATGTGCCAGCATATTGTAGGTTTTGTTATTGAACGATTTATGGTGAAACCGTTTGCATATGAAGGGTTCTAGGTCCTTGATCAAGAACTTTTCCCAGTTATGCGACCGTATGGAAAAGAATTGAACCGGAATTAAACTAGTTAGTTTCAGGTTTTGACAACATCACGCACAAAACGGAGTCCTATCTGTTGTCCTTCTTCGGGCAAACTGATAAAAAAAAATGGCAGCTACTTTGCACTTCGTCGGTAACTGTCCAGGATTCGACGCATATTGACAATTCGGGTAGTTATGTCGAACAAATAGCGGCTCCTGCTAATCAGATAATCATTGTACAAGCCACAGAAGTTATCGGAATGTTATTAAATGTAACAGTTGTGTGGTATCCTGTAACGGTGCTAAAAGGTTCTTGAGGTGCTACTGCTTAGCACCGACATCTGGTGTGGTCTGAATAACTTTAGTAGTACTTTGGGTGGCCGTTTTTACTTATGCGGTAAATACTAGCATAGCAGTCACTACTGCACGGTTAGGAATAGAGCGTCTATGTCCTATCTAAAGGTTTAAGTACTAGCTAATCAATGGTTCACTGCCACCAGGTGGGTAGTTTAATTGCTAACCTTAGGATTTAAATAAATATGGTGTTTAGTTAGATAAAACACTAGCAAATTAAATCTCTCTAGAAGCAACTGAGTTTTAAAACGACTCTAAACTGCACCTACATTAGGAACTGCATTTTCTTTCAGCACAATTTTGTGTATTCCTGAAAGTCTACCCACTCCAGTAAACAAATCACTATATTTGGCTATGACTGCTGCTGGATCATCATTTTGTGTATTTGTGTTTTGAACAGCTGAGTGTGATGGCTGATCAATGATAATTGCTCTTTTTACGAGAAGCAGTTTTTGGCAGGGTGTTATACCTAATATTAGTTTTGTAACAGTGGATGCTACGACGGGCTAGGTGCTTGTAACATCTCCGTGTAAATGGATGACTTTGGCTTCTTTAGTTATTACTCTGGAGTGACTGTTTGACATTCTTAGTAGAAAACCGTACAGTTTGGCCACATTACCGATATGGGGAATGAAGCGTCAATGTCCCATTCTAATAATTAGATTTGTCCAGTAATAACTATCTGGTCTTTAAGCTGCCACCACTGGTGGGTAACGTTAAAAGCTAAGGGGAGTTCAAAAGATAAAATAGGCTACATATTATAATCAACTCTAGCAATTAATCTTTACTAGGGAAACAACTGGCGTTTAAAACTTGTGGTTTTATTATTGACAGTTAAATATTTAAAAAATACACTTTCTACTTGCAGTGAAAAAATCCATTACCTAATTTTTAGCATTCTCCTTCTCTCAATGCTGTATCAACTAGAGATAAAACAAAGCTGGAAGAAATTCCTCCCCGCACCACCAACTACGGAAGAAGAGACAGATGAAGAAACATCGACTTTAAGCAGTGCCAACACCAGCCTGGAATGCTGACTCAAGGCCTACTGTGATGTGAAAAGGAGGGTGTTTTGAATTTGGAAGTTCGTTGGGTTTGGAAGGATTGTGAGTGTGGGTGCCAGTGGCTTAACTGCCTGACGAAAACAACCAGTAAAGGTTGTCGAAAATTCGCAAGTTTCGAGGGGAAAACCTTTGAAGATCTTCGACTTTTGGTTTTGCGTGCTCAAACTGTGAGTATAAGTCATGAACTTGAACCAAAGTAGAAATGCTGAGTCGACCGATTTTTCGGTATTCAAAAAACATAAAACAAATTCTTCCGGTTCACTAGCTACTGCGCAGCTCCACTGCGCAGCCCCCATCGTATGTATAGTTGAGGCGAAGCGACGGAGCTCACCTTTTCTTCTCTAGCTGCCACGCTGTTCACTTCGTTGGATCGCTGTGCTTATCTCCGCTTCCAGCACTAGCCTCCGCCTCCGATGCTGCGAGCAAAGAGGACGCCCAGGGAATCCCCCCTTCCTCGCCTTTCTGCCTCCCTTGTTCCTCCGTCTCTGGAGAACGTGGAGGTTCTCGGATTTACCTCCGAACAGGATTTACTGGAGCCTCCGCCTCCGAACCCACTGCTGTCGGAATCTTCCTTCCGCAGTGCAATGCTGCCGCCACTTCACCGGTTCCATGCAGTCGGCCACCTCCACCGACAGATCTCCGGTCTCTCTCTTCAGGACTTGCCCGTACCAAAGAGCGGTGCGCGCGGGTCACACTACTGCGTAAGGCGCGGAGCGTTGTGGCCATGTTATCCTCCCCCGCTTGCCACGCACCCCGCCCTCCGCCTCCGCCCGCTGCCATCCCTCGGAACGGCCGTCTCTCTTAGCCTCTACCTACGGCGGTCCACGTCTTCATTGCATCTGGGTGACAAGCGGATCAGTTCGGGTTACCGACATGCCTCGTCTTCGGTCCCCCTGCGCACTGCCTCTGTGCAGCCCTCTTAGGGTGGACCCTTTCACTGCCTTATATCGGCTTACACCTTTCCTCCCTCCAGCATTGCCTGCTACTGTTTTCTTTGGAAGGGGGATGGTATCCCTCCGCGACGTCACCATCTGCGCATTCTATTGCGCGGCCCTTCTTTCAGCTTGTACTAGCTCCAGCGCTGCGTCCTCTGAAGATCATTTCTCCTAGGGTGGTCGCCTCGAGTACTCGTCCCTCCGCTCCTCTTCTTCTCAGGTTATTCTAACTTCCGTAGTTTTTACAGCGGTTTTCTGAATATACCATCCGTTCCTACTCCTGAACCTCCGTTCGTCGGACGACCATTCCGCCTCATGCGTTGGCCTTCCCCCATAGTGATGCTCTTATCTCTTTGCACCTCCGCCCGGCGGAAAAATGCCTCCTTCCGCTCCTCTTCAGGAGGATTGCTTTGGCCGTCCGTTGTTCTACAACAGTTTTACGGCTGCGCTGACTGCTCCTTCAGTTGAAGATTAACCTCCTCCGCCCTCACAAGGTTTACCGACGTCATCCGTCCTTCCTCCGGAAGGTTTTTCCGTCTGCCGTTCCTCCGACACCACTACCACACATAGTTCCGTCACGTCTTGCCACCGCCTCTTTTGCCATCTTCCTATAATGATTCGACTTCCTCGCCTCCACACCTTACCGCTGGACAGGCGGTAGTCCATTCTTCCTCGCCTTCCGCTTCAAAGCTTTACCTGAGCAACGACATCGTTCCGACTCAGCTTCCGCGACATCTTCTCTCCAACCTCCGCCTCGGGGGCTACCGTTGTGCCTTCAAATCGATCAAGGTTCCCTCCGCTCCGCGGACGGACACTTCCCTCGCTACCTCTCTCTACAAGACTATCCTCAGGTAAGGCATTACGGGCTCCCATTGAGCAGGTGGAGGCCCTGCACTTTTGGCCTTCCGACATTCCACAATGGTTTTAGGGATACTTCAGTTTCGAATAAACCTCTTCGTCTCCCACCTTGGCCTCCTCCTCCGGAGGTGTTTCAAGTTTTTTATCATCCTTCCGACTCAACCGTGTCTCCCTTCCGCGCCTCTGCATCCTAGCATGCTTTCTTTGCCACTGTATATCGTCATGACATAGATAAAAGCTGCCTTCGTTCCTATCTATTCCCTACCGCCCCTCCGCACCACCGTTATTCCTGGTCCCCGGCCCAGGTCGGCCTGTGTCATTACGACGCTACACGGATTAGCACTGACAAGCAACAATCGTCTTTCTGGGGTTTTCTCTACCCGTTGCGCACTACTTCTGCGCAGCCCTCTTGGCTAGGCCTTTCCACCATTTGTTGCCGTCTGTTGTCTTCCTTTTCTACAGCATTGCATGCTGATGCTTCCTCAAACCCTCTGCACTGTCACTACACTCCGGCGACACAGGCCGCTCGTCCTCTAGCTGATGTGTGTCCTCTCTTCCTGCGTCCCTCCACCCTCCGGAAGGGAAGCAGGGTTACCCGAGTAGTCTCCATGCCATTATGTCACGTTCCTCCTCTCGGACCTCAGCCTATGTCAAAGGGGGCAACACTCGCCTCAACTTATGGCTTTACCCTCTGCGCATCCTCCTTACTCAAACAGAACCTAAGTTCCCGTTCACTGGACAGTTCCTAGTTCACCACCGTTTCTACGAAAGGCTCCCTTCGCTTCCGCTACACCTTACCTCCGTTGGACCAACAAATTGGGACCTCCATTCTCCCCAGAACAGGGTGGCTCTCATCTGCCCTATTATGAGTTCGCCACACCTTCGCTTCCATCGGCAGGTCTTCCACCTACCGCTCTATCTTTTGTGCAATTTACTCAAGCTCAAGTGGATACACCACGTCACTCTGCCTCCGCCTGTTTCGCGGTTCATTGCACCTCCGCCTTCGGCAACCGAGTCTGCCGCCTCCGTACATCATAATCACGTTAACATTGGACCTACGAGGCCTTGTCATTCATCCTTTCTCGCATGGGCTCCTCCGTCCTTTTGGGACAAGACTGTTCCCTTGGGCCTTCCATCGGCCTTCCGCCTCCGTCATCAGCCGATACGTTTTCCCCGACTCCCACCTCAGACCTTCTTCTGCGTCATATGCTCAGTCGCTTTCCTATCAATACCTCCGCCAGGCTGTCTTCAGGACAGGGTCCTGCTACCGCTGCAACAGCACGGTGTTTACCTCCGTCAACAACTCCGCCTCCACACGCATCCCTTCTTCCTCCACCGGAGGGTTGCTTTCGTAGTATGCATCTCACAAGCTCTTGCTCGGCGGTCGGGCCACCTTCCCATGGGACGACCCTCCTTTACGCAGCAGCCTCCGGTCTTTCAACAACCATGGGTCCCTCCATGTTGTCTTTTCCTCCACGTAACAATCGACTGTCTTCTCCGCAAGTGCAGCTCGTTCTACCTTCTCCTCAACGTGATCTGAACATTGGTCTTGTCTCCATTGTATGTCCGCATCCGCTGCGTAACACCTTCCATTTTCCGCCGCCCTCCACCACCGCCCTCCGCCTTCTGCAGTACCCTTCCCCTCGATCCACTGCTCGGGACAACGGGGAGGGGGGGGACTTGCTCCCTCTGGGCCTGCAGTACCACGTTCCTTATCATATTCGTCTCCCTACGTCCTCCTCCTTTCCCACCGTTTGGCTGGCGAAACGTCATAAATGACCATTCATCCCGACAGGCTGTCCTACGCTCCTGCCTTTTTTACAAGGTCTTCACATCCCCCGCCTAGGTTTGAGCACCACCTCCCAGGCGAACGTCCGCATTGCCACCAACACACTGTGCGTAGACCTCTTCACAACTACCAACAGTACTACTAGCTGCTCATCTTCCTTGCTTCCCGGCCATTTCGCTACCCACCGTCGACCTCCGCCTCCCTCCGCTTCCGGTGGTTGGTCAGCATCCTCCGCCTAACATTTGCTACCTCCTGCCTTCCTCCTCCACTTCCTTAGCTCCTTGTTTACGGAGGGATTGAAAGTATCCACCGTCTTATAGGTCAGCCTTGAATGCCGTCTTCAATGCAGCCGGGACCACTGACCTCCGTCGTCCTGACGGCCCTGATGTCTCCTCCCTATGAACCTTTAGCCTCCGCACGCCTCAGCCACCTCACTAGGAAGACTGTATTCTTGGTAGCTCTGGCTGCTTGCCTCCGCTGCAGCGAACTACAAGGCCTGTCCGCCAAAGAGCGTGATTGTTTTTTCCTACCGGATTTTCAAGGCGTTACCCTCACTCCCGACTCCTCCTTCAGAGCAAAGACCCAGAAACCTACGGAACAAAAGCATCCTTTCATAATACCATCTCTATCCAGTATCCTTGGGGATGATCAAGAAAGAAGTCTTTGTCCGGTGCGAGCCGTCCGTTTTTATCTGGAAGCATCCCATCCTATCAGACGGGACCGTACTCAACTTTTTCTCCCGTTCAATGGCAAGACTGGGCTCACTTCCGCTGTAAAGAAGGCCCGAGTTCTTCACCCGATTTGAGAGGATACCTCAACTCAAACTAACAACAACCTGAAGGAAACTTCGTTTACGGCAACGAACAATTTTTTTTCTCGGCGCTTCGGCCGTGAAAAACCCCCACCTTCAAACACCTATATATTCCAAGAAACTGGTCCGATCCATCTCATCTAAACAGCTCTTAATAGCCACGAACTTTCTCTGTTTTCCCCCGCAAACAGAACCCGAAAATTCCATCTAGAAGTCATTCTACAGCATTTAGAAAAACGCACGAAACTGAAGCCGTAAATCACCGTAGCGCACGAGACGCCATTTTCGCCATTTGTAAATATTGTAATTATTTTTATTTTTCACTTAGGCATAAAGCCAAAGACATTAGTTTAGTGTTTACTAGGAGGAACTTCCTCTGCGAAGGTACTTAACCTCGATGATAATTGTACAGATACTTTGTTTTGATATTTCTTAAGTAGATTTAAGGTGACGATCTGAGATACACTTGAGAAATGTCCGACATCCAAAACCCAATTTTACTTCTACAAATATTAATTCAAATGTTTAAAATGCGTTTTAGCATTCGCTGGTAACCTTAAAACTTTTATTTTGTAATAATCTTGTAACGTAATCTTTTGCCATCACCACTACCGGAGCTTAGGCAACATCTAACTTACGAATTTTCCCGGACACGTCTTTTCTAATTTTCCGTAGTTGTTCCTAGCAAAACCGACTTGGCTTTGGATTTCCCAAAGTAAACCTGGCTTCCCAATGTTAATAACCGAATTTATTGAGATCACTCCTTCAATAGTCGCAATGCATTACATCGTGGTTTAATAAGAAAACAATCCGTAGTAATTCAAGGCCTTTTTCACGTTCCAAACAATGAGTATAACTCTACTGGCCTCTCTCTATCACGCAGTCAAAATTGTTCCTTCAAACGGAATAGGAACAGTCAGTATAGGAGATGTCCCGTCCGAATGTTGCCATGCCGGGCAAAGGTAGTTGGTTCGTATTAGACTAGTGTTAGTTTAGAAAATTTAATTTTGGAAACCCCATTCGAAATTTTAGTTTTAAACTTAACCTAACCTTAAGCTTTGAGGGAATTATGGAGATGGAGCCATAGTCTGCATTCTAGGCCCCCATCGCCATAACGTCAGGGTTCACGGTCCCTTTCTAAAAAACCAGCTTTCTTTCCGTGTTTATTATTATGAACTTAATCTCAACACTAAATCTGCATTTAGACGACGTATTTCCCAGGGTGCTTCCCCAAATACTAAGGATCTACAGATTTGAAGATTTGAGTCTAGGTCGGACTTAGAAAACATAGTCTTGACTATTTGTGTGTAATTCCCGCGGGAATTACATGAAATAAATCTATTTGTGTGTAATTCCCGCGGTTTGCACCAAATAGATTTATTTCATGTAATTCCCGCGGTTTGCATGTTATAACGGGTTCCCGAGGTCCCACAAACTTTTTCTAATCGAAATTGTAGTTTTTACTCTTCATCCAGTTGTGTGAAGTTTTGAGTTGAATTTAATGTAAATTCTTGTTGATTTTTCCTGTTGTAAAAATCGCCGTGCTTTAATTTAAAAGCCTATTTTCTTATGACACTAGTCGAATTCAAATGTAATTGTTATATTTTGTCTGCATTTTAATAAACCTAAGATTTTGTAAAACGCTTGTTTTTCTGCTAGTTAGGCTAAATGTAGAAGTTATAGTTCTTCAGAAAACCACTTAATAATTAAACTTAGAGCTGCATTTAGAAACACCCACCTGGTGGCAGCGAATATCCCCCTTTAATGTTGTCTAGTTAGCCTACAGTTAGGACAAATGACTCTCTGTTACCCATACTGGGCCAGTAGCATACGTAGCTGTTTTCCGTAAAAGTAAAAACCGCCACCACAACTAGAAGTTAAAGGTCAAAACCATCTTGATGTCGGCGAGGCTACAAGCACCTCTACAGTCGTAGCTTCGGCCGCTACACCTCATGAATGATTGCTTCCTGGATTAAAACCGTCGCCCTCCAAGCCTATGAAGCCATTGACGTCAACTACCTCACGGAGGGTATTACGGTCACGGCGCATGAACTCCGTGCCATCTCTACCTCTTGGGCTCACTTCCGTAACATCTCCATCACAGACATCATGGGAGCAACTTCCTGGCGCCATCCTACCGTCTTCACTTCCCATTACCTACGCGATATGTCCTATCATGCCGACAGCTTTTGCCACGTTGGGCCCTTCGTCGCAGCCCACCGAGTATTTTGACCTTTGGACACGCTGTAATCCACTTTGTGTTACAGGGGCCAGTCGCTAGCTAAGGGGAATCCGATCAAATGGCGCCCGCCGCCTTGACGAAGTTAGAGGGAATGCTAAAAATTGGGTAATGGATTTTTCACGGCAAGTAGAAAGATCAAAATTCCAGTGTTACCTGGTTAATTTTTGTTTCTATTGCCTATTGAAAAAATACATTACCCGGCTTCCCGCCCTCCTACCCCCTCATTGCCATTTGGGCAGGGTAGAGGTGTCGAAAAGGTGAGCTCCGTCGCTTCGCCTCGACTATATATACGATGGGGGCTGCGCAGTGGAGCTGAGCAGTAGCTAGCGAACCGGAAGAACTTGTTTTATCTCTAGTTGAAACAGCATTAAGAGAAGGAGAATGCTAAATATTGGGTAATGTATTTTTTCAATAGGCAATAGAAACAAAAATTAACCAGGTAACACTGGGATTATGATGTTTTACATTTGGTTCACTAGTTACATTGGCTTTAGTGTAAAAGCAACGGGCTTTCAGTGAAAGCAATAACAAGAATTAAATTAATTCACTTTACAATCGAGAACTAGGCTTTTTAGTTCAAGAGACAAGGTTTTTTTCAAGTAGAAAAAGGGGTGAGTTTCAGAAGAACCCGCTATACGATAACCGCTGAAGCTTAGTTACTTGATAGCCCAGACAGATTTGCTTTCCCAAATCCTCAAGGGACACTGTCTGCTGTTTTGATTAAACTAAATTTAATCTAAAACAAGAAAAATACTTGTTTGATAGGAAGGGAACCACCCTTAAATTATGAAAGGCAGTGACCAGAAATGCCGATGGCTTAGCCTTCCATAAAATCCTCAAACTAGAAGTTAGTTTAAAATTAAAACTATAATTTAGAATGGGGGTCCTAAAGTAAACTTTTCAATTTAAACTAGTAACATACGAACCACAACCAATTCCCGGCATGGGAACAATCTGACCGTGACATCTCCACTCCCGACCGACGTAACTACCTCTAGCTTGAGATCTGTGAGCTGTGCTAAAGACCGAGACCTGCTGTGGCTTTTTATGCCGGAGAGGGGGATTCTGGTGACCAAAGCGCGGACGCCGAGGAGAGCTGCGCCCTCCTCATTGGCTGAGGGCCGAGGGAACAATAGAAAGTGGGAGGAGAAGTCGGTTTACAAAGGGACTGCATGGGAGAACTTTAAAGGAACGAGGCCTGTGTAAAGAAGGTGCAAATTGAGTTTTCAACTCATGAAAAAAGTGGATTGTCCTTTCTTTGTAAACTACGATGTTATGCATCGCAACTATTGAAAAGGGGGGGGGGGGGGGAACGAATTGTATTCCACAGAATAAACATTGGATTCGGATAGTAGTATACATATCTTTTTAAATACTATTTAATTAAAGGAAAGCTAGTTGTTTGCATTCGGATTTTGTAGTCAAGGTCGGAGTTTTGATGGAGATTCTGAGCAAAATACGTACAACAACTTTAGGGTCCGTTAAAATAAAAAGGTAAATAATCATGGTCGAGCATTGGTAGTGTTCACGGGGCAAGGTATAGTACTAAAAGGTTAAATAGACTAGCTTAGTAAAATGCTAAAACGCATTTAAATATGTTTAAACTTATCAGCAGATAATGGTGTTTGAGGTAGACGGACATTTTTCATGGCATTTGGGATCCAACAAATAAAATAAAAAATATCACGCTACAATGATGTAGTGTATGTAGTAGAGTAGCAAATGATGGTAATTTGGCAGAACACTGCATTTAATGATAGAAGTATAAAATGTGGTACACTGAAAGCGGTAGGTAAGGGTAACATTTTAAGAGATGGAGCCACCAGAAATTCCTCCCTGGAGAGCACTTATGACGTCATCAAAATAGCCGCCACGGCAAAAGCTACAAACTCAATTATCTCCCGAACCGCTCAACGAATTTTAATTTTTTTGGTATCAAATGAAAGCTCTTTTTATAAGGGAAAAAAGGCCAAGAATGAAAATTTGTCGAAAAAATTTTCCTTTTAAGTTGTAAGCGGTTTATTAAAAAAATTAAGTACTTTTCGTAACTTTATTTACGATTTTCAAACATAGGCCTACCAGTTTTTTCTAATTTAACTGCAGAACAGATCAATTACTTAAAACATTCAATTCAAATTAAGAATGTGTCTTTCAAGATAAAGTACTTATGAAGCGGATTCTTCTGTAAAGTACTTATGTTTCCTTTGCGTTTTTTTCATAGCAATGTGCACTTTAGTCCACTTTTTTTCACCCACTCACATTTTCTCGGCAATCCTTTTTGCATTGACAAGTTATGAACTCTTGCACTGTTTGTAAAACTTCGGGCTGAGTTGTCCAAACCGGATGTGTTCTGCACAACCCTCTAGCCCCACTCTTCAATGTCCGGTAACTGCAAGTAGCTTTTTAGCTGTCCCCATTTTTGTCCACTTTGGTAGCAGTGCGTTATATGTAATCTTAGAGAATCGGTTGTTGAGGAGTATTCTCCATTGTTATATTATGGGCTGTAGAGCATGTGTGGCTTCATTTACTGTCAGACACCCACTGGTAAAACGGTAGCATAACAAGATGTTTTTGTTGTGTACATAATAAGGCTTCCTGAGGATACGACAAAAACTGACATGCTTCAGTTACTTGTGGGCAATCCACACTCCATATTGTAGTCTTTCCACGACTCACAAGACAGGAGGTGTTGTCACATCCTGAGAATGCATGAAAGTCACATAAAGTTGCATACTTCGTCACTCTCACATTTTGGGCGATTTCATGGATGGTTATGACTTGGAAGTATTTTCCAGCCCCACAATGTACGGCACGGACATGGCTTAAAAGACCTTCCTTCTGCAGTTCATTGAAAATTCATGTAGCCAGCAGCACAACATCTGTGTCAACTGTTCTAATACAGATTGTAGCAGCCCTATTTATCGCTGCATTTAAGGAACGGACAAAAAGTTCAAGAATCTGCTTCCTCGTGATTGCACGTTACCATATTTGGCAAAGATTTATTTTTATGACCAATAGTAGGAAATACCTTAAAGACCGTTAAACAGCAGGCTAGCTTTTACATCACGAGCCAGAAAAGAAAAGTTTTTTTTGTTTTCAGGATTCTTGAAGCACTCTTCCCACTTCTTTGGCAAAATATTTCTGGCCCTAACTTCCCGTCGTTCTCCTTAACTTTGACACACTCTAATTTACGATTTAATACTACTATTGTAATAAACGTCCCACACAGTAACAAGCTTTGCAGCACTTAAGTTCTTTAAATAAATACGGAAGCAAACCTATTACTTTGCTTTTTGGACTTAAATGTCAGACCGCGTAAGCGGGCCAAAGGCTGAAGTCCAATTGCTAAGCCATACTGACATGACCAATTCCCCGCTCATGCTGTCTGACTTTAAATTCCAAAAGACAACATAAATAGGTTTGCATCCGTATTTGGCTTTCCGTTTTGTTTAATCCCTATGTTCATGCTTTTCTTTCGATTTCATTTGGTGTGTGGTACGCAAACAAGCTTCCCTGATTTGGCGATTGGAAAGTGTATTGTAAACGTGGACCGCCGAAAAACCTTTGTTTTGCCAAACGAAGAAATTTTTTTTTTAATAATGGACAGAATCGGTCAAACTCTTCACCATTTAATAGCCTGCAATAATACCTACCTCTTGGGGAAGCCCAAATTCAACAATTCATTCTAGAAAAAAAGGGTTAAAGGGTTTAACGAGCGTTAACCACTCCTGGTCCTGGTCTTCATTCTAGAAGATCCACAATCAACAATTGAAAATCATCCAAAACCAACCGCAGCGCTCTTTCCTCATGGCCGCCATTATTGTCAATTTGTACTTTGTATTTTCAATTTTTATTTCTTCTATTTAGGGCAAAAAGCCCAAAGACATTAGTTTAGTGTTAAATAGGAGGAGCTTCCTCTGCGAAGGTACTTAACCTCATACTTAATTGTACAGATAACTTTGTAAGTGTGATATTTTTTATTATGTTGAACAGCTGCAACCTTTATGAAAAATGTCCACAGCGATCGTCACCTGTCCTTTAACTTTGAAGTTATTTATTCTACATAAACTTAAATGCGTTATAGCATTCTCTAGGCTAATCTATTTATTCTTTTCATGCTTTATTAATAATAATCTTTTGCCCCCAAAACGCTACCATTAGTCCAACCTATACAGACATCGGCAATCACCGGACACGAATTTTTGTGTATATAGGTTTTGCTTTAATTCTCTACAAAACCTGACTGACCCATCCGAATGTTACTACTAGCTTGCTCAGCTATTAAAAACCAAAAGATATTTATAAAAGATCAGTTTCCATACAATCCGAAAGTCAAACTGTGCTTAAAAACTTCGAATCCTCAATTGCTCCCTCCCCTGCCAAACTAGTTGTGGTGTATAACACTGCAGTTTTCAGTTAAAGCTTGTAAAATTTAATAGTAATACTTTATGTATTAACCAAACCAAAGTACTAAGAGTACTTTCAGAAGTACTTTCAAAGTACTAACCAGAGCCAATTCACGATGTGTATTTGTAAATAATCAATCCATAATCAATTTCCCAATGCAAAGGCCTTTCCCAAAGTTCAAGAGTTGGTAACTCAATTGGGCCCGTCTTTAGTCACTCCCTACTCCTTCAAACGGCTCTGCACCAAAACCCTTTGCCATACCGACTTCTCCTCCCACTTTCCATTGTTCTCCTGGCCCCCAGCCAATCAGACCCCCGCAGCTCTCCTCGGCGTCCGCGCCTTGGTCCAGAAAATCCGCTGCTCCAGCATAAAAAGCCCTAGTTGCCCTCCCTCTACAGCTCAGTCAACACAGCTTACAGATCTGTCAAGCTAGAAGGGTCACTCCGGTCAGAGGCGTAACTTCAAAATTGGGGCCCGGAGGCGGCAGTGATGTGGAGGCCCCCTCTTCCCCGCTTCATAAAAAAATTCAGTTATTGCCACACAAGGTGAGAGCCCAGTGGAGGGCCCCCTTTTGCTAAAAAAATAAATGCAGTTTTGCCATACAAGGGGGTAAGAGCCCAACAGAGGTCGCCCCCCCTCCCCCTTTATAAAAAATGGTTTTGTAACACAAGGCGAGATCCCAGTGGAGCCCCCCCCCCCCCCCCCCCCTTAAAAATAAAACAATTAAGTTTTTACAACACAAGACACAACTTTTTTCTCGAAATTATAGCAACAACTTACTTTCTAATATTTTGCGGTTATAAACAAATTTTAAATTGGGCCAGTGAATGGGGCCCCCAAAGTCAGTGGGCCCGGAGGCGGCTGCCTCCTCTGCCTCATTGAAGTTACACCACTGACTCCGGTCGGGTGTGGAGATGTCACGTCCGGGATTGCCATGCCGGGCAAAATGGTAGTGGTTGTAAGTAAACTAGTTTAACTTTAGAAGTTTATCTTTAGGACCCCCCAATTCTAAATTTATAGTCTAACTTAAATTAACCTCTAGCTTGGAGTCTTTATGGTTGGTAAACCTTATCGGCATTGCTGGTCTTTATCACCATAATGTTAGAGTAGGCATCTCTTTCTAAAAAGCCAGTTTCTTTCTTTGTTCATTTTTCAAATGTAAACAAAGGGACGGTTTGATCCTCGCGAGGAAAAATAACTGTGGGACGACTTGAAAACTACAGTTGTCAAATATATTTGCAACTTAGCGGACGCGGTTCAGCTTGCTGGGTATTCCTGGATAGGAACCCAACATAAAAATGCTTTTTCTTGTCTAAATTAAGTTTTTAAGTACAAACATCGTTGTTCTTGTTTATTGTGAATTACTAAACATAAATTCTTTTGATTTTGTTTTTGCAAACTTGTAAAGACTTAAACTAGTGAACTTAAATGTAAAAGTGTTTATTCTTTTCATTCTGATGTTTTAAAATAAAAACCAAGAGTTTTTAAACCTCAGGTTCGTTCCCTAGTAAGATTAATTGTTGTTAAGTGTAAACTCTTATGTAGCCCGTTTAGCTTTATACTTCGTTAAGCAATTAAATTAATCCACCGTTGGTGGCAGTGTATTACCGGAAGCATTAAGGTTAGGCCTAGAATAGGATACCGACGCTCCATCCCCCAAGCCGGGACTGTAGCCCATGCTGTGTTTATTATCGTAAAAAGTTGTAATAACCACGTAACGTGATGCAAAGAAGTACTCGTCAACCAAGGATGTCGGGGGCGCTACAAGCACCTCAGCCGTCGTAGCGTCGGCCGCTACAGTATGTTTACACGTTTATGTGTACTTGTTAAATGCTGCCTACTGACGTTTCCTTTAAATAAAAAAGGCCGTGTCAATATGGTTTACTGTAGAACTTCGGCCTTTGATTTCAAAGGCCGTAGGGTCAATTCCCCACTCAGGCAGTGTGACATTTAAGCCCAAAAGGCAATGTAAATAGGTTTGCATTCGTGTTTATTTACCACTAATCCAGCCCATTGGATTTCCGTCGTATTTAATACTAGACTTCTTTCATCTGCCAGTAAACATTTGTTAAAGTTATCTCCATACTCGGCAAATGTTTTTTCAGCTCTGGGCACGACAGGTGACTCATTGTAAATGACTGCTTGTACAGAAAATTCAGACGCTGCTGCATCTGAGTACATACTAGGATTTTCAATGAATGTCGCTGGTTCCTTGGGTTAATCTGCACAAAACTCATCCCTGTCAATATCCATATCATCACTGCATCAGCTTCTGTGGTATTTCCAATAGCATTGCAAGAGAAGACTTGTTTCCATGTAACATATGGCTATGGCTATCAATTTCCATATAGCATATGGCTATATGGGTGGGCATGGATGGCTTTCATAACAAAAGAAAGTTTCCATACCCATGTTTCGTGTACTGCTTATGACAAATAACTTTGAAAATAAGTCGACATCTTTTTTGAGATACTTTTCGTTTAGCAAACAGCACATAATTGTTTTTGGTGATTGGATCAATAAAAAATTTTCGTCAAGAGTTTATCGTTCAACAAACTCTTTATACTGTAATTTTTCAGATTATTCAATAGTCGTTAAAGTCTAAACATATTCATTAGAGAGAGCCAAATTTTCAAAAGAAAACATTTGCTTTCTTTCGGCCAAAAATGGGTTTCCTATAGTCGTCATAACTTCAAGCAGTGATTTGTTCGTGCCACTTTTTTCAAACTGCATCAAAAGTTGTGAGACTTCAGGCCAACTTATCATCCATCTTCACAGTACTGCAGGATTTGTTAGCAACCCGATAGTTTTGTCTTCTTCCTTAACAATCGCATAGTTTTGTACTTGAGCTTGATCTAGTCCTATGGCAGAGAAACGTTTACGGCTTTTATGCACCACAAAATTCCCTTTCTGGAATGGCTCACGAATCTGTGGATATAGAATTTGTAATTTGCCAAATTGTAACGGCGGACGCTACGACGGCTTAGGTGCTTGTAACCCCCCCCCGGTTTCCCTGGTGTACCTCTAAGAGTCTAAGATTCTAGGAGTCTAAGAGTCTAAGAGTCTAGGAGTCTATGAGTCTAAGGTTCTACGGTGTTTACGATGACTTTTACGGCATAAGCACAGTTTTGGGCTACGTCCCAGCATGGGGGATGGAGCGTCGGTCCTAATTGAAGGAGCCTAACCTTAATACTGTTGGTAATCACAGCCACCAACGGTGGATTTAACTGTTTAAAATAGCTAAAATTAATGATGGGCTACATATTTATTTTACACTAAAACAATTAATGAATCTAGCAAACGAACTGAAGCTTAAAACTCCTGGTTTTATTTTGGCAACAGAGAATAAAAGAACACTTTACATCGTAGTTTGCTTCGAAAGGCTTTTGAATATCAATTAATTAAAAGCAACAAGTTGAATTTACAGTTTTTAGTAATTCACAAAATTTCAGACAAACAACGGTTGTGTTGGAATAAAGTTAAATTTTCACATTAGAAAAAGTAATACTAGGTGCTCCCGGAGACACCCGCAAGACTAGACAGCCGCAACTGATTATTGTGTATCTGACAGTATGTTTCATACATGATCAACCGTCCACAGTTCTGTTTCTAAGTTTTCCAAGTACAAAAGATTAACATCCCTTAGTTCCCGCAGAAACTGTTCTAAGAAATAAAAAGCCCGCAATTTTATACTTAGGCATCAGTATTTTTCCTTTGACTTCCACAAGGATCAAACCGTCAGTTTAAATTAAAAATCCATTTAAAGTAAACTAGAAAGCATTGGTTTTTAGGAAGAGTACCACTCTGACGTTATAGGGTGAAGAAACCTAATATGCCGCTTAAGGCGTCACCACCATAATTTTCTCTAAGCTAGAGGTTAAGTTTACGAATTTAAACTATGAATTTAGAATATGGGGGTCCTAAATTAAACTTGGACATGGCGTTTCCACTTCCGACTGGCGTGACCATTCTAACTTGAGAGATCTGTGAGCTGTGCTGTGGATGCTTTGGGCTGGGGGGGTTTTATGCTAGAGACCGGAAGTTCGCGCGGACGGGCAGGAGAGCTGCGGGGGTCAGGTTGGCTGAGGGCCAGAAGAACAATGGGAAAGTCGGCAGAGCAAAGGGTTTTGGTGTAGAGCCGTTTGAAGGAGTAGGGAATGGTTAAAGATAGGCCACATTGAGTTTTCAACTCTTGAACTTTGGGAAAGGCCTTTGCATTGGGACAATGACTATTGATTGAATATTTACAAATGCACATCGTGAATTGGCTCAAGTTAAAGCTTAGTACTTTGGTTTGGGTAATGCATAAAGCATTACTATTAAATTAAATAAGCTTTAATGGAAAATTGCAGTGTTACACACCACAACTAGGTTGGGGGTGAGGGGGGGGGATGAGTTTTATGCACAGACTGACTTTCGGATTGGTTTTGGGAATAGATCTTTTTAAGACTATTGGTTTTAATTGAAGGACAAGCTAGTAGAAACATTCGGATGGGTCCAGTCAGAGTTTTAGTAGAGAGCTAAAACAAACATATATACACTAAAATTCGTGTCCGGTAGAATGCCGATGTCGAATTACTTCGGACTAATGGTAGCGTTTCTGGGGGTAAAAGATTATTATAAAAGTATGAATATGGTTAAATAATCTAGCTCAGTTGAATGCTATAACGCATTAAGTTAATTTGGAAGCTCAACTTTAAAGTTGAAAGACAAAATCGACCGTTGTGGAAATTTTTCATAGAAGTTGCAGCTGTTCAACATAATAAAAAATATCACAATGTAAAAGTTGTCTGTAACCACATGTATGTGAGGTTAAGTACCATAAATGGAAGCCCCTCCTAAACTACAACTAAGCTAGTGTTTGTGGGCTTTTTGCCCTAAAATAGAAAGGATAAAATCAAAATACATGAGTACAAGTCTTCAGTAATGGCGGCCATGATGAAGGAGCGCTGCGGTTGGTTTTGGGCATTTTTCAAATGTAGTTTGTGGATCTTCTGGATGGAAAGTTCAGATTTGGGCTTCTCCAAGAGGTAGGTATTATTGCAGGCTATTAAATGTCGAAGAGTTTCACCGAATCTGTCCATTATTAAGAAAACGGCGAAATTTACACAAGCGAGGCATTTGGGCGCTCAAGAAAAAAAAAATTGCTCGTTTGGCAAAACGAGTGTTTTTCGGCGTTCCGCGTGTACAAAATCTTTAACATGAACTGAAAGCCATCTGGCATAATTATACTGATCCATACAGAAAAACCACGGAACCATGCTTCTTGAGTGATTTTTTATGTTGATTATAACTTGAACTACGGTGTGCCCCAACAAACATCAGCAACAGTAGCTCTAAAACCTAAACATGTACTTCAGTACTTGAATGAAGTAATTTCCCGTGCCGCCTTTTTTCTCCTTTCCTGGAAAGTTTGGTCATTGTATTGTGGAAGTTACATTCTCTACGTCAAACAAACACATCTCTGATAACTGATATAAATAATTATACTGCAGTGATCTGGTGTGAAAACTTTGTTTTTTTTAAAACTATCAACTGTGATGAAAGAGGCTAACCTACCTGACATTGCAACACATCCTCTGACAATGCATGGGTCGATCCGCTGCAATCAAGGTACTTTTCTAATACTTTTTAGGAAATTTTGTTCTATTTGCAATGAGCCAAACATAATTAAGCACCTTTCTTTTCCGAATTCAGCAAGCCACGTCTATATTATGTTATTTAGTAGTGCATTACTAAAAAAAATTTAATGTATATTTCAGAAATGTAATTAAAAGTAATGAAAAGTGCTTAATTTTAAAATAAACAGCTTACAACTGAAAAAGAATATTTTTTCGAAAAATGATCACTCTTGGTTTCTTACTATCTGTAAAATACTAACCTGTAGTATGTGCTAAAATCGTTTTCCATTTGCTTTTCTACCCGATTTTTTTAAACCCCTTAAAAGTTTAAAACACCTGCAACACTTGCAATGCAATGAGGTTAGCCTATCTGCCACTTGGTGCGCAACAATCGTTGCCTCCAACAAGCCAGCGCCAGCCCAACAATGACACTTCGTTTTCGGGTATGGGACAAGGCAGACGTGTGTCATGTTTGCTCTGTTCTTTTTTGCTTTTCGCCAGGGAATCCGGCGTTTCGTGTTCCTTGCCCGAGATTTCATTTGTTCGCGTCGGGGGATTTTCCCGAGTGTTCGTGTGAAAATAATGAAGAATTAAACCCTCAGGACATTCACCCTGCGGTTGCCAGTGGTGGCCGTGTAGTTTCACCGGGTTTTGATGGATTTTGGGACGAAAATGAGGTGTTAGAAGTGCTGCACAAATGGTAAAAATTATATATATAGGTTCGATTGAGTCTCCTTCTGGATCTAAAACACCGCTTGAACGTTGTCGGAATTTTTTATTACTGACCTAAATGCCCCACTTGTGTTTTGTTTGGCTTGGTGTACGGACGCTTCCGTTGGCCTAATGTGGTTGGAGCCGGGAATGCTTCTTCATCGCTGGGCTGTCTTCCTTGCTGTCCATGTCTCCAGTTGACCCTGGTAATTTAAGATGTTTGCATTTCGTGAGGCATAAAATGGATTTTTGATTTGATTGGATTTGTGCTGAAAGTTTGCCGTGTTGCAGGAGCAGATGATGGCGTTTTTTGCACAGATGGCAACCGCCAAACGCCAATCGCCGGTCGTGCTCTTTTCTTTCCTCCATGGTTGTGCCATCGGTTGCCAGGTGAGTGCTGCCATCTATCGTCGCGGAGGAGGAGCTTCGTTTGCGAAACCGAAACTGTTGTTGCTGGGAAGCTGCCTGTGGTGAGTTGAAAAAATGAGGCTGTTGGCACTGGGTCTGTGGCTGCACTACAACAGACGGTCGTGTCTGAACCGGAGCTGTTAGTGCGGGGCAATGTTGCAAGATGGAAGTGTGAGGGAAATGCAACAAAAAATTGGAAACTTCAAGGAGGGAGTTAGCCCCAAAAAGTCTCGTGGCGGAGAAAACGCCAAAAACGAGTCTCAGCCACTATGTTGGATTCCCATAGAGGGAAAAAAGACCCACACTCGGGGCGTGGCGAACACCACGAAGCCCCGAGTGGTGCACAAGTCTGATAGGCGCCGAAAAACGCCGTACTCAGACTTCAACAGATCCTCATCGCCGGCGAATCGCACTAGATGCGTTCTGTTGATGCTGAAGGGCGGTGCGTTGTGCCAGGAGGGTCACACGCCACTCATTAACCGCCACTTGTTAACCACCAATCGCCACTTGTTAACCACCAATCGCCACTTGTTAACCACCAATCGCCACTTGTTAACCACCAATCGCCACTCGTTACCCACCAATCGCCACTCGTTACCCACCAATCGCCACTTGTTAACCACCAATCGCCACTTGTTAACCACCAATCGCCACTTGTTGCTAGAAGTTCGATATGTTCAGTTGTCATAACTTCAAGGATGCTAAACATCGTAGTATTCTTCACAGTTCGTCAGCGTTCCTTGTTGGCCACGTGTAGTTCACGTTGCAACTTTGTTAGTCCTTGGCCACATCCTGGTTACACTTCCCGGCTCTCGTCACGGGCTGTGGCCGGCCATCGCCATTGCGAGTTGACAGGCCGTTGCATGGCCGTTTCTGGTTCTTCATATTGGCCGTATCGTGCGGTTTTTTACGGTGATTCTTTCATTTGATCAAACGGTCGCTGCATCGGAAACGCCTTCCAAATTTTGCATTTCTTTTAATTTCATTAAGGATTTTTAATTTAACTTTAAATTCCTTGATGGTTAATTCGTGGCTTGTAAAATCCTTGCAAGAAGGAAGTGTGAAGGGCATGCAACAAAAATTGAAAACTCCAAGGAGGGAGTTAGCCCTAAAATGTCTCGTGGCGGAGAAAACGCCAAAAACGAGTCTCGGCCACTATTTTGAGTTCCCATAGAGGGGAAAAGACCCACAATCGGGACATGGCGAACACCACGGAGCCCTGAGTGGTGCACAAGTCTGATCGGCGCCGAAAAATGCCGTACTCAGTCTTCAACAGATCTGAAGGAATTTTTATTTTTTATTTTAATTTTAAATTCCTTGTTTGTTACTGACACTGAATTTTGTATGAGAGTCTGTGGCTGGATAAGGGCATTTTACGACGGTGGCACTACAGCCTTTGTTGTACAGTGCGAGGCCTATTAGTAAAACGTTTGGAGGTGAAATTAAATTCAGGTCTTGTCTTAGAACAACGTCGAGTGACTGCTAACTTGGAAAACGGAGTTGTCCACTTTTGCAATGTCAGGTCAACTTTGTCTACTTGCATCGAGTCTCCCCCCCCCCCCTCTACCCCCGTACTTTGCAAGCCCCGGCGGCATTGCTCGGGTGGGGGATTTTTCATTCTTGTCTGAGGTCCAGACGCCGTACTGTGAGGTAATGGTGGTGTTCGGCTTACATCCAGGTTTGAAACCATCAGAACGTCGATTCCCTTCCAAGGGACCAAAAATTTGCTAACACTGCACGGCATTTTGTGTTTGAGCAGAGAACACATCCTCCCTCGTTCTCAGGTTCATGCCTGCAAGCGTTTTCCACAACGCACGTTGCACGGATTTCTCCACGTCACAGCAGCACGTTGCACGTTCCAGGGGTCGATCACCCCACTTTTCAAGGCAGGGGACGTTTTCCGTGGATTCTCACATCGTGGATGGGTGCCTTTCGGGGTCGTCCCCCCAGGAGCCGGTATGGATGTTTCCTCCCCTCACCATCCTCCACTTCTCTAGCGGGTTGGGGGGGGGGGGGAAGGTTTCGTCCCCATGTGGACAACTGGGAGGTCATCACGACGGCGTGCTCACTCTGTCCGCTGTAGGCAGAGAACATTCGCCGTTTTTTGTGTCTGAACGACCGCTTACTCCAGCCTCTGAAAGCTGAACCAACATGTGGAGAAGCAGCGTTTTAAAGATGGAGACGATTCGGTCGGTCAGAGAAGCGATGCAGCCAATCGTTGTTACAATTGCCATCTATTTCGAGGATGCATGCATGCATGGTCCGTTGCACCAGGGGATTCAACATCTGTTTCGCCTTTTTGTAGGAGGTCAATCGTACCAGTTTCGTGTCCTACCTTTTGGGATTGCAACCGGATCTCATGTCTTCACGGAAGTGCTTTGCCTGGGTTGGGGGTTTCTACATTGTTTGGACATTGTAGCCCATGCCTATTTCAGCGTTTGGTTGCTCCGCCATCAGTCGGAGGAAGTACTCGGGTGGCAATTGGCCACGTGTCTTCAAGGTTCTGGGTCTAGGTGTCCAGTTGGAAATGCCCAGGCTGGTGCCGTGCAGGCAGTTTGTGTTCCGCGGCGCTCAGTTTGATACGGTCGAGTTCACGGGTTGGCCATCACAGGAACAGGTAGAGAGGTTACTGGATCGGATGGAAAGGTTGCAGCTAGCCACCGAGATTACGTCAGTGGATCTGGTGTCAGTAACAGGTGTCGTCGATTCCTGCGCTGAGCTGGTTCCTTTCGGGGAATGGAAGGTCAGGCCGATGCATTTGTTCAGGAACCATGAGTGATAACCTCGTCGTCCTGGTGGGATGTGTTTTCTCTGGACAGTTTACAGTTCTGTGGTAGGGTGATCCCTTCAACACCTGCCGGGGAGTGCCCATTCAGGACCCAACGCCGTTTGGACTTCTCTTCACGGACGCATCCTCCACAAGCTGGGGGGCGTACTTCGAGGGTCTCATGACGGCGGGAGTGGGGTCAGATGAGGAATGCCAGTTACACATCAATGTTCTGGGGAAGCGAGCAAAACGTCTGGCGGTGCAGGTCAAGGAAGGAGTTTGCGTGGGAAGACGGTGATAGGCGGGGATGGCTATGATGCACAACACAACGGCGGTGGCTCACGTCATGATAGGAGGAGGGACTTGTTCTTGGTTGATGATGGAAGAGACCTCCCTGCTGTTTCGACTGCGCGAAGCCCTGCATCTCAACCTGCGTCTGCATCATGTAGCAGGGAAGCTCCATAATCTAGCAGACGAGTTGTCACGTTACAGAACTCACACAACGGAATGAAGATTCGATCCCAGCCTGTGCCAGAGCTCGTTATTGACGTGGGGGAAGCCTGGGTGGGCCTGTTTGCGGCATGCTACAACTGCCAACTCCCACACTTTGTCTCGCCGTTTCCGGACTCGACGATGTGGGCCACGGACGCTCTCTCCTTCGACTGAGCAGGCCTGTCAGCTACCTGTTTCCCCCCGTTCTCGCTTCTGCAGGCGTCTTGGAACAATCTTCGCAAGTTCCCGGCAGAATACATTTTGGTGGCACCACTCTGACCAGCTGCGTCATGGTTTCCTTACTTAGTGGAACTGTCGAAGGAGGACCCACTTCCTCTACTCCTCTCGGACTCCATCCTGACCCAGCACTGAGGTGCAGCGACCCACCCTTGTCCCGAGTTCACGGGTGGAGACTGTGGTAAGGAATTTGGAAGGTGAGGGTTTTACCACTGAGGCCTCGGAGGGGATGTAGGGTTGCCGCCATTCTTCGACAAGGAAGAACAGTGAGGCCAGGTGGAAGGTTTGGCGTTTCTGGTGCCAGAAGAAGGGATGTGATCCAACGGACCCTACAGAAGCCGCTTTGTCGTCCCACTTGAAAAAAACCTTTCGGAGCGGATGTTGGGTTGCTTGCGTTCTTCGACGAGAAAAAACTACGACGCCCGGTGGAAAATTTGGTTTTCTGGTGCCGGAAGGTGGAAATTGATCCGACGGGCCCGACCGAAGCCGCTTTGTCGTCTTTCCTGGAAGAACGATTTGTCAAAGGCTTGTCCCCGACGGCCATTAAGGGATATCGTTCGGCCATCAACTCCGTCTTGTCGGCATTGGGAAGGAAGAAGCTGGTGACCAGTGAACATGTATCACGGCTGGTTCGGGCCTTTGTGAATGCACGACCAAGGATCAAGCAATTGTTTCCCAGATGGAACTTACCGTTGGTGTTGGCTAGTTTGGAATTGGCACCTTACGAACCTCTTTGTTCGGCTTCGTTGCTCCTGCTATCGCAGTAGACCCTATTCTTGGTGGCTCTGGGTTCGGCAGCTCGGCAGATTCCAGTGAACATGTTTCACGCCAGGTCCGGGCATTTATGAATGCAACACCGAGGCCTAACAGGTGTTTCCCAAATGGAGCTTGCCCTTGGTGTTGGCCGGTCTGGAGTTGGCGCCTTACGGACCTCTTTGCTCAGCTCCGTTGCTTCGACTGTCACAGAGGACCCTTTTTCTTGGTGGCTCTGGCTTCAGCGGCTCGGCTGAACGAGCTAGCTGCTCTGGTGAGAGATGGCAAGAACATCCATCCTTCCTTCCTTCCTTGACTTCCTTGTGAAGAATCAAACACCAGATGTGGCCCCCATGCCTTTGGTGATTAAGGCATTGAAGACAGTGGTTGATCTAGGGGGTACGGAGGGGACCCAAGGCTCGGTCCGGGCTCTCCACCTTTTCTTAGGACTAATTTGACGGAGCAGTCTGGACGTTCGGGACGAGCAGGATCTACACTCACTCCACAGTTTTTGCAATGGGATCGAGCTTCTGGAGGTGTCCTTCCCTTACCGTCACCAGCGAAGATAGGGAAATGGATTTGTAAGGTCATCACACGAGTGTATGAGCACGGACTGGACCATCTGGACATCCCTGCAAATGTGAGGGGCCCATGCGTTGAGGGTTTTGGCTGCGTCTTGGGCCTTCGCATCTGGCACCCCGCTTAATGATGTGGTAGCTGCCAGCTCTTGGACCAACAAGAACACTTTCATCGCCCATTATCTTTGTGATACAGATACGGCGAGTGGGAGTGGTCTGGAGCATCCCCAAGTGGCGGCTAGAAGCGTTGTTGGGGAGTGAGTGAAGTTTGTGTACACAGTGGAAAGGAGATGACACATCACAAGGAGTGTTGTAGTGTCATCATGCCCACTGGAACTTTCTCTAAATGGAAGAAAGAAGGTGGGCAAAGACAGTGAAGTTCAGGCGACACGTCACGAGGCAGTGTTTGGTGTTGCAATGGTGGAAGGCTTCCTGTTAAAGTGCATACTGGAGAGTTTCCAACCTGACACGAGGAGTGTTGAGGGGTTGGCCCACATGAACCTTTTCCTGGTGAAGAAGTTGTGGGGATATGCACCTTGTACACAGTGGACAGTACACAGTGGAAAGATGGACAGTTGCCATCGCTGTTGCCCGGTGGCAATACCAGTGGTGGATCGCAGTCCATGGCTGAGGACCTCGCCCGAGACAAGTGCTGAGATGGGTAAAGGTTTGTTGCTGGCAGTGTTTAATGTGTGATGTGTACTGTATTGTTGGTGTGGAGTGCAATGCAACGAGAGTTAGCAGGGTTCGTGCTGTCCCACCGGCCTATTGGCCAAATTCAGCACATACTAGAGGTTAGCATTTTACAGATAGTAAGAAACGACAATTTTAACTTGATTAAAATTAGTTTTTACTATCCTAAAATACTTACCTCTAGTAGGACCCGCCCAGCCTCCCCGCTTCGCCGAACCCTGGAAAAGTTGAGTAATGGGTTCCGGAAAACGAAGTGTCATTGTTGGGCTGGCGCTGGCTTGTTGGAGGCAACGATTGTTGCGCACCAAGTGGCAGATAGGCTAACCTCATTGCATTGCAAGTGTTGCAGGTGTTTTAAACTTTTAAGGGGTTTAAAAAAATCGGGTAGAAAAGCAAATCGAAAACGATTTTAGCACATACTAGAGGTAAGTATTTTAGGATAGTAAAAACTAATTTTAATCAAGTTAAAATTGTCGTCTTTTTTCCCTTATAAAAAGAGCTTTCATTTGATACCAAAACAAATTAAAATCCGTCGAGCGGTTCGGGAGATAATTAAGTTTGTAGCGTTTGCTGTGGTGGCCATTTTGATGACGTCATAACTACTCTCCAGGGGGAAATTTCCGGTGGCTCCAAGTATTAAAATGTTACCCTTACGTACCACTTTCAGTGTGAGAAGTTTTTTACTTCTATCATTAAATGTAGCTTCTTTCTCAATTGCTACTCTACTAATGTCTGTATCCTACATGTATGTGAGGTTAAGTACCATAAGGCAGCCCCCTCCTATTACACAACTAAGCTAGTGTTTGTAGGCTTTTTGCCTAAAAGAAACAATGAAAAGTAAATACAAATGTACAGGTTTCTTCAATAATGGCGACCGGAAGTTGCGAGCGCTACGGCCCAGTTTGAGACCTTTTTCAAATTGAAGCTGTGAAATAAATTGATGGAATTTTCAAGTTCTGTTTCCGTGGAAATGAAGCTTAAGTGTAGGGCTATTAAGGGCTGCAAAGTTTGTTTGATTTGGTCCATTATTGGTGGAGTTATGCATGGTAAAAGACTGAGGTCTTTTTGGCACTTGGGCGCTCAAGAAAAAAAAGTGTTCCCCGTGGTTTTTGATTGTTGGAGTCCGGGTATCCTCTCCAATCCGCCTGGAGTGCAGGACTTCACTACAGTTTGGCGTCAACATCGACGACTGTGAAGCTTAGTTGCTTCTTCGATTCTCCTGCTTCACAGTCCAAGGTGCACTCACCAATCACTGGCAATAACTCGCCAGAGTATGTAGACACTTGAATTTTTGTGCGGTGAACAACAGGCTTGACTTCTCTCTTAAGCAGTTTGATTTTTAGCATCACGATTTTCCTTGAGCCCCTGTGTCTAATTTCAATGTCACTGTATGGCCATTAACCATTATAGCTTGAAACCATTCGTCAGACACACTGTCAATAGCACTTAGTCAGCTCTCCAAGGTCATGATATCACTTGCCTCATCATGTTAACAGCAATTCTACATTGACAAGGGCGAAACGAATACGGTTTTCTACATTGCGTTGGGGTTGATGTTGTTGTTAAAAATTATGTCGAGTTTGTCTACACACTTTTGAAAAATGATTTTGCAATTTGCAATAGTGGCAAATTTTTCCAAATGCTGGACACTGACGTGGTTTATGCATCGCACCGCCTCTTGAGTATGGACGACGCGACTGCTGATGACTCGATGCTGTTGATCGATTGTTCATGTCAATCTGGGTTGGGTGTGGCACGTGTCGAATTGCATTGTGGCTGGCCACCATTTTGAGTATGACGATTACAACTCCTTTTATTCATTCCTTTGCTGGATAGTTGCTCAACTGAGGCTGTTGAATTTGAAATTTTACTTGAATGTACTTTAGAAACCTTTGCCGTTTTGCACATGTCAACCACTTCCGTGAGAGCAAGCTTCGGATCGCGAAATATGCGCTCACGCAAGTTGACATCCGTTATTCCCACTATTAATTTGTCTTTAACACTACGATCTAGAGATTCACCAACCTCACAATTGTTCTGCCTGTAGTTTTAAATCAGAACATAACTGTTGATCGATTATCCAGGTTTTTGCTTTATATTTGTGAAGTTGAAACTAGCTAAAGTTGGGTTTTTGTAAGGTTTAAAATGTTCATCGAATTTATCGAGCACTTCCTTCACTGTACGGGTTTGTCCCTGAGCTGGTTCTGGGAATTCATCAGTCCGATAGTCACGATTAAGTTGCTTACCAACTAGATGTAGCAATAAACAAATTCACATTTTATCATCCTCCTTGTAGATATCTGCATGCACTTTCATAAATTTAGTATCCTCCAGTATGCCCAAGACACTGCTGGATTGAGGCTAGGTTCAAATGCTGCTAACGCTTGAAGTTTCGCCATGCTGCCTCGTGGTAGATGGTTGATTGTTGACCGATTGTTGACTTCCCTCTATAACTTGCTTCTAGAAGACTTCTGACACCATGTTATGTTGTGTATACAGTACCTTGATCAGATGTTGCTGATTATAGATGGCTGATGGATGTTGATGGTTCGACATTAATAGATGAGAGGGAGACAAGTTACGTAGAGCTAGTTTGGCTCATGCTGACTACGACCAAGATGGCGGCGTCGTGCCCCGGGTCTTGTATAATATTTATTGATTCTGGAGCGCACCACGTAAAGATCAGTGGGACTGATCATAATACATATCACCGGGAGCCTATCGAAAACAACTAGGAGTGTGTCTCTGTAACTTCCACTACAGTGTTAAGTCAGGAGCGGCTACTGTGGTGTACAAATTTGTTAGCAGAGGTCGCCACCTACATGAGATGATTAGAGGTGTGCGTCACGTTCTCAAGGGTAATTTTCGGTCCTTTGTTTTTAAACAATAAGTGTTAAACATGGAAACAATACCAAAGTAAAATTAAAAAAAATAAACAAACAGACAATCTGTTGTTCGTAAGTTGCTCTAGCCAACAATAAAATAGAGCGGTGCTTTCGTAGCACACGTTTGCTTCGCGTGCTAGGTTTCAGTTTCGATTTTAGACAACTTGGCGCAGACGCAGTATTGTTGCTCCTTCTGACGTTAGCATATCGTACTAAATTAAGCACGCCTAACATCGACCAGCCACACACGCTCCTAGTTGTTTTCTATAGGCTCCTGATATCACATCTGAAGAATTCTCGTGGCATCGTCCAATACTCCCATCTTTTCCCTTGAGCAAAATTACACCAGAATAGCCAGGCTTCCAAGCACACAAGAAGAGTCCGCTTGACCAAAATAGTAGAGTTGACCAAGCCACATTACCGGACGAGAGCATGCAGAAAGTCTGGGAAAAAACCACAACGTCACACAAATTTTGTTTTAAAAAAGTAAAAATATCCCAACAGAGTTGTGTACTTGAGAAGACGTGTCATAGTGGGACTTTTGATGCCCTATAAATCCCACGTTTAGTCCTCTTGAAATCTAGTGACTTTACAGCACTGACAATGGGGAAAATGCTGGAACAGACCACCAGGGTAGAAGTGTCATACTAACACATCCTACCCATATAGTTACACTTTTAGTCCTCTTGAAATCTACTGATTTTACATCACTAGCTCTGTTTATGTTGCTGTTTTGATAGTTTTAGCGTGTTGGTGGGAAGAATTAGTAAAAAAAATAAAGTCGAAGTCGCGTCAAACGACATCTGGTGTTTAATAATTTCTATAAAGCTAATTCATTCTGTAACAAAGTTATCCTTGGGGTTTGATAACTCTGAAACCTAATATTTAAGAGAACCAATAGCTCGTGGGTTCAATGTTTATTCACAAAGCCTGAGCTAGGCCTTTTAATAGTGCTTGCACTAACAAGAATGTAATCAAGCAAGTATTTATTTAGAACAAGAATGTAGCCTAAGTTACAACCACAATCTCTTAAAGGCACATAAATTCCTCCGTTCTAGCCGCTTTACTCTGCGTCACCTACGCTAAAATATAGTTCAAACGACCGCAGCGGGCATTGCTCTAAGACACTAGTTAAACTCATTTCGGGGGCGCGGCAACGTGACACATCGTACGACCAAGTCGCAAACATGAGCGAAGGATTAATTATCCTTCCTCCAGGGCCGCGGTTTGCCAGCGATGTGGCGGGAGTCAAATACCGCTCGGACCGAGCCGTTTAAAACAAGCCTAATAACATTCACGCGCCACTACTGACATCTGCATCGTGCCCTTAGACCAGCAAATGAAAGGTAAAACAGTTTATATAAAACTATTTCCAGTAATGTATCGAGTGAAACTGTTAAAATATACCGGAGGGAGTTATGTGCCTTTAAGTAACACTAAAATCATTTAATTATTAGAACAGTAGTCTGATTATTGTAGCAACAATAATTAATAAATCACAATCCATATATTAATCACAAGTGTTATAATCTTGCACTGCTGACCAAATATTAAAATACAACAGTAGCCTACAGTATGCAACCAAAAGATATTGTACTTAACTTAAAATCCAGAGATATCAACACAGCTTCTTCAGCTAGTTAGCTTCATTCTAAAGTGAAATCCAAATACAATCCTCACAGAAATTAAGCAAGTCTTGTATTCATCCAAGAAAGAGTCAACTTCAGCCAGAGAGCACCCAACAGTCCACAATCAGCCAAGAAGAACCCAAGAAGAAAACCCCAAAGAGCTCTCAAATTAAATACTAGTCCAGGTGAAAGAGTTGGTTATATCACTGCCCTCAAGTGATCAATTCAAGCACTAGAGGTCAAATTTAGCCTTAAACTACTGCCAGCCTTTGACAGGAATTGGAACTATAAAAGAGTTAGAATCTAGCCTAGTGCTGTTGCCCTTCAGTGGCCATCCAGAGAACCTCCGTACCAGCTTACCTGGATAGCAACCTCCAGAACCAGGCTACAACCTAGCCTACTATGATTTAAATACTAACGGTGCTTTATGGCTGGAGAAGTAGTACGTTAATTAAGTTAATGATTCACAATTAGTAGATGCTAATTAAGACTAATTTGCATAATTAATACTACTTCACTGTTTCTAATTAACTTGGTTGCATACTGTTGACTAGTACAATATACATATATTACAATTCTCTTCAGAACTTGTCTCAAAAGTGTAATGGAAGAAAAAGAACTCTATTTGAGTGAACAGGAGAGAAAAGAACTGAAAGCTCTTACGTTTAATGAAGAAGTGGAAACTTTAATTCGAAAAATCAAGCAGTGTGAGATGGAAACGAGCATAATCCTTGCAGATTAGTTTGGCCGTATTCTGCTGGTCGGCTTGCTCCCCTGCATTTCTCTATCTCCTTCCCGCTATTCGTTTCGCTGGCTTGCACTCCCAAAGCCTTCAATTGAGCGTGTTCGCCGGCTTGTGCCGGTAAACCAAAACTCACAAGATATAAACAAAATATCTTTGCCTGAACTCATTATGAACCCCTCCCTCCAAATAAAAAAAACATTGTCAAATTATTTCATTTATTTTTCACATCGTCACTGTTTGGGTATTTCTCACCTAGAGCAGTCTACAATTTTGTCTCGCTGTTGTCTATAGCTTTGTTCTTTCCAGGCATAACAATAATATTTTTTGATAAAATAATAATAAATCCATACTCTGGAACACAAACACTCATTCAGTCGAATGTAGTCTTATTTTCCCAAAGGTTGGACGAATCGACGAAACCATTTCGTAGATAGCAATACTGAGATACAGATTAAAAATAGTATTGAAAGAAATAGAAAATAAATATAAAAGTTATTCTTCACATTTGTTATGCATCTATAAAGATATCTCGTCTACCAAATTGTCTTAGAAGGCCTTCGGAGAAAGAGTAGGGGGTGGGGGTGTGACAAATATACTCCTGAGGGAAGTAAATACCATCGGTTTAACTGTTCTGGTTGGGAGTATAACAACTTATGATTTCATACCTCCGAATGAAATTGGTGCTAAATATTCAGCAAATTCATCTAAGTGTGGGGTTATTCCAGGTGTACTGCTACAGTATGGGCCTGCTTTATCGAATCCCGAATTTGGAATATTGTACTGGTATAGTATGGCCTTGAATTAGAAAATACCGAATTTGGGACATCGTATATTTGACCGGGCGATAAAACAAGCGAACTGGCATAATGGTGAGTATAACTTGGTACAGCATAGTCGTTTGTCACTGTTTGGCTCATGAATTGGTAGAATGATGTGCTGGACAGTACTGGCATGTTGTTCCAACATAAATGTTTCAACAGGAGATTGGCAGGACGGGTTCACAAACTGGCTGTCGAACGAATTACTAGCAGATGGTGGCTCAATAATCACCTCGTTAGAAACTGATGCTTGAAACATGTTTTTAGCATGTTCGAGTAGCATCTTGTTCACCATCGAGTAGAGATAACTCCAATCGAAAAAAAAAACTACAGGATCGTCATTCCTACCAACATTGTCAATACCACGAAAAAAATCTTGATGAAATCCACAGTCATAATTGCTTGAGCATGAAAGCTGTAGGAAAAGCCAGGAGAAAGCAGACTGCTTGGGAAACCCAGGAGTAACCGAACTCGGACCGGTCAAGTCAGTTTGAACAATTCGATTTATTTTAAAAAGTGTTTGTTTTTATAGCCGACGAAATGTACACTACCTGTTTTTATAGCGATTCCCTCCTTTTGAGCTATTATTCCTCTAGAAGCTTGAAAGTTGGCTTCCCAGCCGGGCTTGTACTACTACGCATGCGCAGGGATGGGCTGGCTTTATATACCGTAAATCGTGTATTAAACGCCCATGGGCTTGTAAAATTAATTTGTCTAAAATTGGGGGTGGGCGTTAAAAACAAGTATTATCTATTTTCTAAACTAATTTCTATCCAGGGAGGGAGTTTTCTATCACTGAAAGTCGGCGATAATGTGGTCATTTGCGTGCGTGATCTGGATTCAATCTAGCATTAGCACATTTTTTTTTCTTATTTATTCACAAATTTAGGTTCTTGTATACTCTCTCCTCCAAAATTTAACATAATTCGTAGCTAAAACTAATTTCTAACCATACAAACTTTTGGTAACGTGCGCAATATCGTAAACAAAATTAGGCTTATCATTAACGTACGTGATCTGGATTCAGTCTAGCAAAAACACAATGCCTTTATTCTCATTTATTCACAAATTTAGTTTATTAAATTGTCCTCCTTC
>JAHWFP010007872.1:7009-30981 GCA_023313725.1 Lithobius niger | reverse complement strand
TATTACGATTTTTGACCTTCAAGCATTTTAGGGGGCTGGGTGTTAGCATTAACTGGGCGTTTAATACGCGATTTACAGTATTCGGCGCAGCCGTCCGATGGCATAATTTCTCCTAGGGCGCTCACGACGACGTGACCGCCTTGAGCACTCCCCAGTCCGTCCTCTCCTTCGGATCCGCTGGTCCTCAGGACGCGTCCCATCTATGGGACGCATCCTATAGGACGCAGCATCATCATCCCATAGGATGCATCCTACTCGACTTCGTTCGAAGGATGGCTCCTGCTAGGATGCCTTCTACTGCCTGGGATCTTTGGATGTCCCGGTTTGAGCTTCGCTCCCGGCCACCTCTATTCCAACTTTAGGACCAAGTAGATGGAGGGTCGATCCATCCTCTCCTCAGACAAGGCCTCATCTGCCTCTTCCAGATCCTTCGGTCCTTAGGACCGGCTGCCCTCTCCATCCTACGTATTGCGTCCTGTCCACCTACAGCCAAAGGATAGCCTCGCCTAGGATGCCTTTTCCTGCCAAGGACCTGGACCTCCCGGCTCCCGGCAGCCGCTGTTCCATCTTCAGGGACGAACAGGCAAAGGACCAATGCGTCCTCTTCACACAAGAACTCCGACGATCCTCAGCACTGGCTGTCCTCCCATCCTCTACTGCCCACGTCTGCAGGCGCTTCCATCCACGGGATGGCCCCTGCTAGAATTCACTCTTCTACTACGGACCTTCTGGATCCCCCAGTTGATGCCTCACTCCCGGCTACCTCTGCTCTGTCTTTAAGAGCGGACAGGCAGAGGACCAATCCATCCTCTCCACACAGAATTACCATCCTCAGGGCCAGCTGGCCTCACCATCCTACGTATCACTCCGCATTGTCTCTGTGCAGCTTTTTTGGATTGTACTACTTCACCACCTGCTGTGGACTTCTTTTTCCTTTTCCTCCAGCATTTAATGCTGTTGTTTAACCAAGGAACATGATATCCCTCCGCATGGCCACCATCTGCGCATCCTACTGCGCAGCCCTACTTTCTCATTTAAAACGTTCCACGCTGTTCACTTCGCTCCCAGCTGTGCGCCGTCCACTGTGTCCTATCCTATTCTCCGTTGACCATCTTCATGCCTCGTGCCAAAGGGACACCGAGGGATGGATCCTCATCCCGCACTCCTCGCTCCGCGTCACCTCTGGTCTCTCCGGTTGAGGATGACGTTGAGATTCTCGAACATACTTCGGACCAAGATTCGTTGGAGCAGCCTCATCCGCCGTCCAATCCTCTCCTTTCCAAACCATCCGCTCCGATGCCTTCTGACACTGCAGCCACGTCCCCAATCCCCTGCAGTCAGTCTCCGCCAGCACGGGACCTGCGGTCCCTTGCTGATGAACTATCTCGTACCAAGGAACGTTATGCTTGTGTTAAGTTTCATCTTAAAGCCCGGAAGGTTGCTGGCAAGTTGACCACCTCCGTAGGTCCGCAACTCGCTCCTCTCGATTAATCTTCGCACTCGACCCATCCTTCGGTAACAGGACGCCCCACCACTCAGCGGACCAACGATCCGCTTACTCCGTTCCACGTGCATAACCTCATGGACTCGTCACTCCAAACTTTTAAACGGAAGGCTCCAGTCTACGATTACACTTCAGCCTAGCTTGCTTCGATTCCTAAGCGTCACAGGCCTTCCCTTGACAACCCGGACGAACCATCCCGTCCTATCCCAACCGTCCCTACTCTTACATCCGCTCACAACAGACGCAACAACTCTTACATGAGAAGCACTCATCCTTTTTCAGAAGACTCGGTCGTCCGTCCTATCCTGTCCTCCATCCTATTCTTTCGTACGACTTCATCCTAGGATGCTTAGATACAGACAAGGGACATATACCAGGACTACGGGGGGGGGGGTCACAACTGCATGGTCCCGCCTACAGCACTACACCCGCTGACTGCGCAGTATTGCCATGTCTCACCGCCAGAAGCCTCTACAATCACTCACCTCGCGATTCATATCGCTGCGCGCCTAACAGTTTTCGTGTCCTGTTCATCATTCACAATGTCCACTTCTTCTTCATCTGAAGATCCTGTTGCCCGAAGTTACACCAACCAAAGAAGGATATGTGTCCTCATCCAAGGCTTGTAATTGCCTAGGTCTTTCCAAACCAATTCTACGACGTATCACTTCGATCCTCATCCTCACCCTCACTGTGTGTGATGGACAGGAACGTACTGCCGTATTTGTGTCTCCGTCTCGCCAAGTCGATGGATTATCATTCGACGAAAGCAACATCAATCAAGACAGCGGATGCTACGCGTAGCTCAGCAGTGAGAAGAATTACGAGCTCTGGAGCAAGCCTGAGTACAACTCCCAAGTCCCAAAAAAAAAAAACACCTTCTTCGAGTCCGCTGGTCCTCGAGACCAGCAGGCTTAGGTTGATCCCCACTAGGATGCTCTCTGCTTCCAGGGATCTCCCGGTTGAAGCTTCGCTCCCAGCCACCTTCATTCCGGCTTCAGGGGCAGCTTGGGGAAGGACCGATCCATCCTCTCTCCTCGGACAAGGATCCATCCGCTATCCTCCCGGTAGTCCTCCTTTCCTTCTGAAGCAACTAGAGGTACTTTTCGCAAGGGCCGATCCAATACGGACCACATCCCCTACATTTTACAAGCAACCTACTCCAGGACGACCATCCGCTTTCTACCTGCCTTATGACCACAAAGACTCCTCCGTGCTGTCAACTGATAAACCGTCATTATCATTCCCTTCGTGTGAACTATGCTCTGCTCCATGTACACAATGCCTGAGTTTCGTCAATTCCTGCATCTCCACCTTGGAGGGTCTACTACTGTGCCCGTTCCCACATTCGAAGTCTAAGGCTAGCCCCATCCTCTGCCACAATCCGTTCACCGCTTCGTTTTCGTCCTGCGTACATACCTTCATCGCCATCCCTATCTGCACTTTACCAAGAAGCTCCTTCACCGTTACCGTCCCTACCTTTGTGACCCTCATTTGTTATAAGCATCCCCAGGACACACAAGACTCTATCTTGTGACCTTTTCTTTGTAGCTAAACGTGGATGCGCAGTTAGCTCCGCTATTGGACTTGTAACGGCGGACTCTACGATGGCTGAGGTGCTTGTAACGCCCCCGACATCATTGGTTGACATGGAGTTTTCAGTTAAAGGTTTTCGATGATTATAAAGACTTTGGCGATATAAGCACAGTTTGGGCTACTGTCCCAGCATGGGGAATGAAGCGTCGGTGTCCTAATTAAAGGGGCCTAACCTTAACTCTACTGGTATTTTACTGCCACCAACGGTGGAAATTATTTAATTGTTTAACGGAGGATAAAAGCTAAAGATGGGCCACATACTTATTTTACACTCAAACAATTAAGCACTAATGAACGAACTGAAGTTTAAAACTCCTGGTTTTATTTTAACATCAGTATAACAAAATGGCAAAGTATCATTTACAATTTAAGTTCACTAGAACAGCTTTTGACAAGAATATTAAAAGCGACAAGTTTGGAATTTACATTTGGAAATTCACATGATTCAGACAACAACAGCGTTTTGTGTTATTGAATAAGATTCAAATTTTCAAGTAGAAAAAGTAAAGTTGAGTGCTCCCGGAGACACCCGAAAAATTGAACAGCGTCCGCTAGTTACAGTTTATCCAACAGTTTGTTTCAACACGCATTAAGATCAACCGTCCACAGTTTTGTTTCCGAGTTTCCAAAACAAAAGATCAACCTCCCGGAATTTAACTAGAAGCCGGAGTTATAAAAGCCTCGGCTTGATTATAAAGTAGTCATTGAAGTAATGTTTCCTTTGAATCTTCAACAAAGATCAAACCGTCAGTTTAGAGTAAAATTAATTTAAAGTAAACAAGAAAACGTTTGGTTTTTAGAGAACCACCTGACGTTTTGGGAGGCAGGGGGCCAGAAATGCAGATGGCTTGCCAACCATAATTTTCTCTAGCTAGAAGTTAAAGTAAAGTTTTGAATTTAGAATTGGGGGGTCCTAACTTAAACTTTCAAAAGCTAAACTATAAACATATGAACCACTACCATTTTTCCTGGCATGGCATCCTCAGACGTGATGTCACCACTCCCGACTGGCGTGACCCTTCTAGCTTTGAGATCTGTGAGCTGTGCTGACTGAGCTGTAAAGGGAGGGCAAGTGGGGCTTTTTATGCTGGAGCATCGGACTTTGGTGACCAAAGCGCTGACGCCGAGGAGAGCTACGTGGGTCTGAATGGTGGAGGGCCAGGAGAACAATGGAAAGTGGAAGGAAAAGTCGGTTTGGCAAAGGATTTTGGTGCAGAGCCGTTTGAAGGAGTATGGACATGTAAAGATAGGCCAAATTGAGTTTAACTCAAGTCAACTTTGGGAAAAGGAAAAAGCCTTTGCATTAAAATATTAACTATGGATTGAATATTTACAGGAGTACTTTGTGAAATGGCTCATGTTAAAGCTTAGTAGAGAGGCTTGTGTAATGAATAAAACATTACTATTAAATTTTACTAGCTTTAACTGTAAACTGCAGTGTTTTACACCACAACTAGGTTGGGGGAGGGAAACAGAGTTTGTTGCACAGATTGACTTTAGGATGACATTGCGAACTGATCTTTTCAAGATATACTGGTTCAATAGAAGGAAAAGCTAGTTGTTGCATTCGGATGGTCACAGTCGGAGTTTGACGGAGATTTAAAGCAAAAATATTTACACAAAAATTCGTGTCCGTGAGAATGCCGATGTCGAATTGTTTCGGACTAATGGTAGCGTTCTGGGGGCAAAAGAATATATAAAAAGAGTAAGTAGACTAGCTTAGATAAATGCTATAACGCATTAATTAAGTTGGATGGTTAACTGTTAAGTTAAAAGATAGTTTTTGATCTTGGTGGAAAACTTTTCGTAGTAGTTGCGATCGTTCAAACACAATAAACAATATCACACTTAAAATGTCTGTATCCACATGTATTTGAGGGTAAGTACCCGAAGGCACAGCACAGCACAGCATGGGCTATAACACAGCATGGGCTACAGTCCCGGCATGGGGGATGGAGCGTCGGTGTCCTATTTATAGGCTTAACCTTAATGCTACCGGTAATTTCACTGCCACCAACGGTGGATTAATTTAACTGCTTAAACGAAGTGTAAAAGCTAAAAGGGCTACATAATAGTTTACACTTAAAAACAATTAATCTACTAATCGAACCTGAGGTTTAAAAACTCTTGGTTTTTATTTTAAAACATCAGAAAATGAAAAATAAACACTTTTACATTAAAGTTCACTAGTTCAAGCTTTCACAAGTTTGCAAAAACAAATTTACCAGAATTTACAATTGAAATTCACAATAATCAAGAACAAGATGTTTTTTCTTAAACACTCTTAATTTAGATTAGAAAAAGCATTTTTATCTTGGGTTCCTATCCAGGAATACCCAGCAAGCTAAACCGCGTCTTTTAAGTTACAACTGTATTTGACAACTGTAGTTTTCAAGTCGTCCCACAGTTATTTTTCCTCGCGAGGATCAAACCTTCCCTTTGTTTACATTCAAGAATTGAACAAAGAATGAAACTGGCTTTTTAGGAAGAGATGCCTACTCTAACGTTATGGTGGAAAGACCAGCAATGCCGATAAGGCTTACCAACCATAAAGACTCCAATTTTGAGGTTAATTTAAGTTACACTATAAATTTAGAATTGGGGGGTCCTAAAGATAAACTTCTGACGTTAAACTAGTTACTTACAACCACTACCATTTTGCCCGGCATGGCAATCCCGGATGTGACATCTCCACTCCCGACCGGCATGACCCTTCTAGCTTGAGCTGTGCTGTGGATGCTTTAGGCTGGGTGGTTTTTATGCTAGAGACCGGAAGTTCGCAAGGACGGGCAGGAATGCTGCGGGGGTCTGATTGGTGGAGAACCAGGAGAACAATGGGAAAGTCGGCAGAGCAAAGGGTTTTGGTGTAGAGCCATTTGAAGGAGTAGGGAATGGTTAAAGATAGGCCAAATTGAGTTTCAACTCTTGAACTTTGGGAAAGGCCTTTGCATTGGGAAATTGATTATTGATTGAATATTTACAAATGCACATCGTGAATTGGCTCAAGTTAATGCTTAGTACTTTGGTTTGGGTAATGCATAAAGCATTACTATTAAATTAAATAAGCTTTAACGGAAAACTGCAGTGTTACACACCACAACTTGGTTGTGGGGTGAGGGGGGGGGACTGAGTTTTATGCACAGACTGACTTTCGGATTGGTATTGGGAACAGATCTTTTTAAGACTACTGGTTTTAATTGAAGGACAAGCTAGTAGAAACATTCGGATGGGTCCAGTCGGAGCTTTTGTAGAGTTTTAAAACAAACATATATACACAAAAATTTGTGTCCGGTGATTGCCGATGTCGAATTGATTCGGACTAATGGTAGCGTTTTGGGGGCAAAAGATTATTAATAAAATATAAAAAGGATAAATAAACTAGGTTAGTGAATGCTATAACACATTTAAGTTAAGTTGGATTTATAACTTTAAAGTTAAAAGACAGGTAACGATCGTGATGGAAATTTTTCATAGAAGTTGCAGCTGTTCAACATAATAAAAAATATCACACTTACAAAGTTGTCTGTACATGTATGTGAGGTTAAGTACCATAATGGAAGCCTCTCCTAAATCACAACTAAGCTAGTGTCTTTGGGCTTTTGCTCTAAAATAAAAGTAATGAAATCGAAAATACAAAGTACAAGTTACAATAATGGCGGCCATGACGAAGGAGCGCTGCGGTAATTTTAGAGTAGTTTTCAAATGGCGATTGTGAGACTTCAGGATGACATTTTGCAGATTGGGCTTCCCGAAGACTTAGATAATGTGTCTATTAAATGGTTGCAAGATGGGCCGTTTATTATTATTATTAAAAATTCGGCGAAGGGTATAAGACCGAGGTCTTTTTGCGTTTTGGTGCGTTCAAGAAAAAAAAATTGTTAGTTGTAACAACGAAGTTTTTTCGGCGGCCTGTGTTTACTCGCCCCCACACACAGGATTTTATTCAGGGTTCCTTAGAACTCTGAATAAAAGCTAGAACAAAAGGGTCAGTGCACACAAGATATGCAAAAACAAGACTGCCAAATTATGCAAAAAATTGACATGAAATAAAATACACTGTTTACAAAAATGTTGACTTCGCCGTTTTGTAGTGTTTGGGGGACCAACGTTTTTTGGCTTAGAAAAATTTAAGTAAATTAGAAGTTACAAGTTAAGAGCATTATTTTTGCAGCCATTAACTAAATACTGTCCGCGCTGCTGGTGCAGGAAAATCGTACAAGTATTTGAAAATGGGACAAAAGGACATGAAACACACTAGGTTTGATTAATGGTACAAAGTTATGGTTTTTGTAAAAGAATACTGTCAAATGAGGCGTCCCGCCACTTAATCGTTCTCGCGAATCCAGATTTTGTCAAATTGTAGATATTTTTTTTAGCTGTTAAACTACCGAAAACACCTCGCCGTCCACCCTCAACCTAGGTTACGATAACTTTTAGAAGAGAATATTCTATGAACACGTGGTAGAACACCGGCTCTATTTAACAGCAACTAATACCACTAGAATGGTTTAAGGTTACCAAACAACTTGAACATAACACAACGCTGGGAGGTTTTGTGGATAAAAACGCAACAACCTTCTAATGACAGAGTTGACCTTTTGTAGAGGTGAGACAGGCGGCTGTTTTTAAAAAAGCCATTTCGTAGAAAACTTAAAGAGTAGTCAACCGGGAACAAATTGCAACTCCCATAGAATATTCCTAATGAATATTTAATTAGTGTCGTTACAATCTTTGTTAATATTCTCCCACAAAGGGAGACGTTGATAGTGACAAAAAGAGTAAAGCATATGGCACTTAAAATTTAGGTGTGAAGGCCAAAACGGGAATTAACTGGAAGTTGCTTTCTGTTACGGACGTACTTCCAACAAACCATTTAACAAAATTAAAAATGCAGTTAAAAATTTCAGCCAATTTGTACTGAAACGAAACGATGGCTTGATGCAGCAACATTCACTAGATGCTTTCCAGGTTTGTCCAGTAGACTGAAGTTTTAAAATTAAAATTCAGCAACTATACTATTTTAGGTTTGGTTGCTCCTAGATGGAGCCACGGTTGTAGCGACAAACTACTCATTATTTAAAGAAAACATGCACTGGAAATTTACTTTGTTAGATTTCTGGTTTACTTGCTACAAGAAAAAAACAAGAAAAACTACTTTAGGTTAGGTATTAAACCTCCGTTTCACTGGGAACACTTATTCAGTGCTAGAGCCATAATAAATGCATTTATTTCCACCCTAGACTGATATAGAATCCACACTAAAACATCGGTCCTACTTTTAACGAAAAAAAGGGACTGGGAAAAACTATGTTTAAGTTTTTTATTTGCTAACACACTGGTTTTAATTTAGATTAAAATCCGGCAATTTAACTTTACAAAACTCTGGAAAAAAATCAAAGCATCTAGGGGGAACACTTTTACTGCCGACCTTTAAATTGGCAGGTTTACTCATTTCCAACTTGAGATTGGGGGATGTTAACTCACGTAACTTAAGCCATTCGGAAAAGCTAAACTCGTAAATTCCGGGTTTTTCTGACATGGCTGAACTATTGTGAACATCATTAACTGATAAACTTCTTTTTATCGTTTTTAAATAAGGCTTGCTTAAGGCATCTTTCGATCCTAACCTACATAAGCAATGCTGGCGTCTAGGAGACGGGGGGATGGGTATATTTGCAGCCGGCTTAGGTAGGCTCCTCCCATCTGCATGTGAGAGCTTAACGACGTTAGGCTGAGAAGCAATTGACTCATTATCGCCCGATTGACCCTTGACCAATCCGACGGGGCTGATCGGGTTGTGGCCAGGCACTTGCTTCCTCGATTGGCTAGTACCGTACCTGACTGGGGGAGTAGCCACTTCGGCTGGCAGGGGAGTTAAATCACGGGGGGTGCCGATTACCTCGAGTTTTTTGTTTAGCAATTCTATACCGGGAATTCCTAACACTACGTCAAAGAGGGAGTTCCGGGCTTTCGAGATACAAGCTACAGTTTTTAGTTTAGCACCATTGTTTAATTCTAAACACAAGGTAACCTGCTGTAATTCAACTATTATGTCTGTTAAAGCTGTTTGACATTTAACCTTTCGATTTAAACGTGGCCAGTTCCTAGCGAGTTTGGCGCTAACCAGGGACACTGAGCTTCCTGAGTCGCATAAAATTTTAATTTTACGTTTACCTACGTTAGCTTCTAGTATGCTAGACTTGAGAATTTCACTGGCATTTTTCCCGATTGGGAAACATGCATTAGCTTGCTGTGGTTTAGAGTTACGTTCGGGGCATTCACTACAAAAATGTTGGGGGGAATTACACACGTAGCAACGCCTAACTCTATCTGGATATTAGGGTTAGTTTTTACACTAGCACTATCATTTATGGCAGGGTCCCCGTCCCGGGTTACCTGCGTTTACCTCGACAGATCCGGCCGGATTAGCTGTCGTGTTGTGGTTATGGTTGTGACCACGCTGTTGACCAGTTGGTTTAGAACCTTGGTTTGACTGTGCAGCTATGGGCTGTGTTTTGGCTGCACGAGTGGCAGTTTCGTTAGCAATCTGCTTGTTTCAAGTGGTGTACTCGTCACACAGTTGGGCGGCTTCAGCCAACGTACCTGTCTTTATTTGATCGGGAATCCATTTTCTAAAATGGTTAGGACAAGATTTGTAAAATTGCTCTAAGAGCATCAAATTAACAAGTTTATCAAAATCCCTGTTAACTTTGGCTAAGTCAAGCCATCTGAAAAACGAAGTTTCCAATTCAAATGAGTAGTCATGGTACTGCATTTCTTGGTCTTTCTCGAGTGAACGAAATTGCGTTTGTAATGACTCTTTCGTCTGGACAAATCGGGCAAGTAATTTAATTTTAACTACTTCGTAGTCGAGCATTTCCGTGTCGGAAAGCTGGTCGCAAACTTTGACTAGTACCTCTCCCATTAAGGGTAACAAAGCTGTTGTCCATTGGTCCCTGGGAATTTTTTGGCTAATCATAATTCTCTCAAATATTTTTAAGAAACTATTAATTTCTGTTTTGGGCGTCCACTTATTCATTAATCGAGCAACATCAGCAACTTTACCCTGTTTTACTACCGGATTTGGTTGAGCTGGGGGAGCACCATTAGCTCCGTTTGGAGCAGCGTTAACATTTACAGTGGTAGCTTGTAGCTTTGCTAGTTCAAGCTGTAAATTGAGTCGTCTTAACTCGTGGGCATTATCGCCATCTTTTACTGCTAGTTTGTGAGCTCGGCGTTTGTCGGCATCCGCAACTTCTAGGGCTCTTAATTTAAGCTCCTCCGCTTTGAGAAAAAGCTCATAGCGTTCGCTAGTGCGTCAGAGAGTTCTGTTAAATCTAGTTTTCCGTCTTCGAGGGCTGCTCGTAAGATTTGTAATGATTCACTTCTAGATTCACTTACAGTAAATCCTAAGTTTAAACAAGCCTTTTTGAGGTCTTTGTTGGGCAAGTCATGAAGGATTTCGTTTTGTTCGTCCATTTCAGACATTTGTGTTTTTAACGTTAAATGGGTTCAAAATAAAGTTTTTATAGTTAAACCAAAATTAAATGCAGCCGCATATTAATTTGAACGTTAATTTTGGACAGAGCGAATTACTTAAAAAACTTCTCTACCAAATCCAGCAAGTTTATACATAAAAAAAAATACACTTTCAAGGACCCCTAGCACTCTGGTATGTGAATAGCTAAAATACACGAAGGCTCTTAACTACAATACTCGGCTTGGCGGCCTTTAAGCATGTCCAATGTACACTTACCCTTTTACACACAATCGCTGTGTTGTCAGTCTTGTCCTTCCTGTTCCACCGTAGTATGGGAAGTATGTAGATCGTCTCGGGCGGTCTAATCCACTGGGACATTGGTGGGCACACACAAAATCCACTGTTGTGATGTGACGGAGCTCAGGTTCCCTGCTGGGCTGATCCTCCTTACTCAAACTGGGGTTACTGGGACGTCTCACGTTGGGCGGACATCACTGGTTACTGAAGCGGTAGTTTCTGCTTCCTGGCGCCGGCAGTTGTTAGAGCTGCTAGGCGGCGTTTTGCCCCGTTTTTATTGGTGGGGCGACTTCTGCTTCGTGACTTTTTATAATGTAGTCACTGGCATCTGCTTCGTAGCCTTTGTGACGGGAACACAGACATCTAGTTGGAATGGTCTTGCATCCTTCTAGAAGCTTGGCATGGTAGTATGGCAGGGGGGAAACGCTTGTCGGGAACAGCACCTGTTGATCCCACCACTGCCACCAAGTTATAGCGGTGGATGCTACGACGGCTGAGGTGCTTGTAGCATCCCCGACATCCTTGGTTGGCGAGTATTTCTTAGCATCAGGTTTTGAGGTTATTACGACTTTTAACGTTCGATAACACAACATGGGCTACAGTTCTGGATGGAGCGTCGGTGTCCTATTTATAGGCCTAACCTAATGCTACCGGTAATTTCACTGCCACCAACGGTGGATTAATTTAACTGCTTAAACGAAGTGTAAAAGCTAAAAGGGCTACATAATAGTTTACACTTAAAAACAATTAATCTACTAGGGAACGAACCTGAGGTTTAAAAACTCTTGGTTTTGTATTTTAAAACATCAGAAAATGAAAAATAAACACTTTTACATTCAAGTTCACTAGTTCAAGCTTTCACAAGTTTGCAAAAACAAATTTACCAGAATTTACAATTGAAATTCACAATAATCAAGAACAACAATGTTGTTCTTAAACACTCTTAATTTAGATTAGAAAAAGCATTTTTTTCTTGGGTTCCAATCCTGGAATACCCAGCAAGCTGAACCGTGTCCGCTAAGTTACAACTGTATTTGACAACTGTAGTTTTTAAGTCGTCCCACAGTTATTTTTCCTCGCGAGGATCAAATCGTCCCTTTGTTTACATTTAAGAAATGAACAAAGAATGAAACTGGCTTTTTAGGAAGAGATGCCTACTCTAACATTATGGTAGTAAAGACCAGCAATGCCGATAAGGCTTACCAACCATAAAGACTCCAAGCTAGAGGTTAATTTAACCTAGACTATAAATTTAGAATTGGGGGGTCCTAAACATAAACTTCTGACGTTAAACTAGTTACTTACAACCACTACCATTTTCCCCGGCATGGCAATCCCGGACGTGACATCTCCACTTCCGACCGGCGTAACCCTTCTAGATTGAGAGATCTGTGAGCTGTGCTGTGGATGCTTTGGGCTGGGGGTTTTTTATGCTAGAGACTAGAAGTTCGCGAGGACGGGCAGGAGAGCTGCGGGGGTCTGATTGGTGGAGGGGCAGGAGAACAATGGGAAAGTTGGCAGAGCAAAGGGTTTTGGTGTAGAGCCATTTGAAGGAGTAGGGAATGGTTAAAGATAGGCCAAATTGAGTTTCAACTCTTCAACTTTGGGAAAGGCCTTTGCATTGGGAAATTGATTATTGATTGAATATTTACAAATGCACATCGTGAATTGGCTCAAGTTAAAGCTTAGTACTTTGGTTTGGGTAATGCATAAAGCATTACTGTTAAATTAAATAAGCTTTAACGGAAAACGGCTGTGTTACACACCACAACTAGGTGAGGGGGTGGGCTGAGTTTTATGCACAGACTGACTTTCGGATTGGTTTTGGGAACAGATCTTTTTAAGACTACTGGTTTTAATTGAAGGACAAGATAGTAGACTACATTCGGATGGGTCCAGTTGGAGCTTTTGTAGAGATTTAAAACAAACATATATACACAAAAATTCGTGTCCGGTGATTGCCGATGTCGAATCGGTTCGGACTAATGGTAGCGTTTTGGGGGCAAAAGATTATTAATAAAATATAAAAAAGGATAAATAAACTAGCTTAGGGAATGCTATAAGGCATTTAAGTTAAGTTGGATTTATAACTTAAGTTAAGACAGGTAACGATCGTGGTGGAAATTTTTCATAGAAGTTGCAGCTGTTCAACATGATAAAAATATCACACTTACAAAGTTGTCTGTACATGTATGTGAGGTTAAGTACCATAATGGAAGCCCCTCCGAAATCACAATTAAGCTAGTGTCTTTGGGCTTTTGCCCTAAAATAAAAGTAATGAAATCGAAAATACAAAGTACAAGTTACAATAATGGCGGCCATGACGAAGGAGCGCTGCGGTAATTTTAGAGTAGTTTTCAAATGGCGATTGTGAGACTTCAGGATGGAAATTTGCAGATTGGGCTTCCCGAAGACTTAGATAATGTGTCTGGCTATTAAATGGTTGCAAGATGGGCCGTTTCTGTCCATTATTAAAAATTCGGCGAAGGGTATAAGACCGAGGTCTTTTTGCATTTTGGTGCGCTCAAGAAAAAAAAAATATTCGTTGTAAAAACGAAGTTTTTTTGGCGGCCTGCATTTACATCGGTTAGGCAATAAAAACTTAAATTAAGCAGGTGCAGGCCCTGCAATTTCAGTCTTTTTGTTGCTGTAACTCGTCATTAAAAAAAATTAAACGTAGCCTCTCTCCATTAACGTAATAGCTTTTCTCAATTCCCTTGAGTCCTCATATGCGAGAAAGGTTAAAAGTGTAACGGCGGATGCTACGACGGCTGAGGTGCTTGTAACGCCCCCGGTTTCCTTGGTTGACACGGAGTTTCAGTTTAAGGTTTGGCGGTGATTATAACGACTTTTACGGCATAAGCACAGCATGGACTGCAGTCCCAGCATGGGGGATGGAGCGTCGGGTCCTACTTAAAGGGGCCTAACCTTAATACTACTGGTATTCACTGCCACCAACGGTGGAATTTAACTGTTTAACGGAGGCTAAACTAAAAATGGGCTACATATTTATTTTACACTCAAACAATTAATCGACCAATGAACGAACTGAAGTTTAAAACTCCTGGTTTTAATAAAGCAGTTAACAATGGACAAAAATACAATTTCCAAATAGGTTCACTAGAACAGCCTGACAACGTGAGAAAAGCAAATAGGTTTGAATTTACAGCATGTAATTCAGGTTACAAGTTTAGACTAAAACGACACTTATGTTTTGAATAAACAATCGAATTTTCAAGTAGAAAAAGCAAATACTGAGTGCTCACTTGAGTCCCCCGCAAGACTGAACAGCCTCTGCTGGTTGCAGTCTATCAAACAGTATGTTTCAATCACGCATGAGTTGCTGTCGATAAGCCAACTCCTCAAATTATAAAAGCCTTGGCTTGATTATAAAGTCCGTTTGGAGTGAAAGTTGCAGTGAATCTCACACAAAGATCAAACCGTCCGTTGTTTGGATTAAAGTTACATTTAAGGCAAACAAGAAAAATTTTTGGTTTTTAGTAAGAGTACCACCCTGACGTTATGGGGACCAAAAATGACGATAATGGCGTCACCACCCATAATTTCTCAAAGCTAGAAAGTTAAAGTTAAGTTTTAAACTATGAATTTAGACTGGGGGGAGGTCCTAAATTAAGTTTTTAAAAGCTAAACTATAAACATACGAACCACTACCATTTTACCCGGCATGGCATCCTACGGACGTGACGTCTCCACTCCCGACTGGCGTGACCCTTCTATCTTGAGAGATCTGTGAGCTGTGCTGAGGAGGGAGCGGTGAGGGGGCTTTTTATGCTGGAGCAGCGGATTCTCGCGACCAAAGCGCGGACGCCGAGGAGAGCTGCGGGGGTCCGATTGGTGGAGGGCCAGGAGAACAATGGGAAAGTCGGTTTGGCAAAGGGTTTTGGTGCAGAGCCGCTTGGAGTGACGGGGGCATGAAAAAACAGGCCAAGTTGAGTTTTACTCAAGTGAACGGACTTTACATTAAAATATTGACTATGGAATAAATATTAACATTATTACATTGGGAAGTGAGTCTTGTTATAGCTTAGTACTTTGGTTTGGGTAATGCATAAAGCATTACTATTAAATTTAACAAGCTTTAACTGAAAACTGCAGTGTTACACACCACAACTAGGTTGGGGGGTGGGGGGGGGGCGCGGAGTTTGAATGCACAGTTTGATTTTGGATTGGCTTGGGAACAGATCTTTATAAGATTTTTGTTTTTAATAGAAGGTAAAGCTAGTAGAAACATTTAGATGGTCACAGTCGGAGTTTTTCGGAAATTTAAAGCAAACATATATACACTAAAATTCGTGTCCGTTAGAATGCCGATGTCGAATTATTTCGGACTAATGGTCGCGTTTCTCGGGGCAAAAGAATATATAAAAAGATTAGATAGACTAGCTTAGTTAAATGCTATAACGCATTAAGTTAATTTGGATGTTTAACTTTAAAGTTAAAGGCAGGTAACGATCGTTGTGGAAATTTTTCATAGAAGTTCAACATAATAAAAAATATCACACTTAAAATGGTTGTCTGTATCCACATGTATGTGAGGTTAAGTACGAAAGGCAGCCCTTCCTAATTCACAACTAAGCTAGTGTTTGTGGGCTTTTTGCCCTAAAAGAATAGTAAAAGCAAATTGCAAATATACATTGAGTTACAATAATGGCGGCCGGAAATGATGAGCTCTGCGGCTGGTTTCGTGAGTTTTTCAACTGTCGATTGTAAAACTTCTGGATTGAATTTTCCAATTCGGGCTTCCTCAAGAGGTAGTTATTGATTCAGGCTATTAAATGGTGAATAGTTTGGCCATTTCTGTCATTTATTGAGAAAATGGCTGGGGGTTTACGACCGAGGTCTGTTTGCATTTTAGGTGCACTCAAGGAAAAAAATTTGCTCGTTGGCAAAACGAAGGTTTTTTTCGATGGCCAGCCTTTACAAAAGTGCGTTCATGTGTCTCTGAGAAAAGGCACCAGCTGTTTCCATTTTCACCGTGCCTAGAGAAATCATTCGTATAGCAATGGTCGGTTTTCTTTTTTCAAGTAATCCTGAAAAAGATGAGCACTCGTTAAAAAATTTAAAGAAGTAACTTATTTATTCAAATAATATGGAAATAATTTTAAAGAAAATAGAGAAATTGAGTTAATCCAATCTGTATAATAAATGGTAGAATACTGAGCTAACCATCAAGTACTTTGACAATGCGCAAGTTTTTTTCTAACTTAATTACTAGATTGAACTGACTACGTCAACCATATTATCACTAATTTGAAACGTCTGATAGCCTATATAAATTTTGTTTTAAAAAAGTAAAAAATTTAAACCTTAAGTTCAAAAGATGAACATTTGCTTTTTAACAAAAATGGTCAGCAAAAAAAGGCTTTCTTAAACTGCAAACGAACTAGACAAGTTGCCATTTATTTCTAATTTCCAGCATCGACTGTAGCCTGTGGAAAAATGAAAAGATAATTTTTAAAGTATTGTTCGAAAGTTATCAAGTAACCCAGACCCTTTTGGAACCTACCGTCATAAATTCGATCATTTTTTTTCCTTTAAATATATCCTCGATTTTGCAATTCGGGAAGGGACGAAGGAGGCAATTTCACAGTCTACCATTCCTTTTATGAAAATGAATTTTGTAATTAATGTGTATCCATGTTCAATTAGACGTCACAGAAAGAAGATTTTCACAATTGAATAGGGCTAACAACTATCATGAGAAACAATTTTTCAAGCTGAAGTTTATTGATGTGATTAGAGGTGTCAAACGGTTCCTGTTTAAAATGGTGACATATTGAATAACGTTGACCTGTTGAGGTTTTCAAATTCGAAATTATGTATGTAGCATTATTAAAATTTCAACCAGCACAATTAACATCTTTTTTCAGCGAGAAATCTATGTTTCAAGACAAATTGTGAAGACTGGTAAAAATTCAAAGTAGCAACAAAGCAACTTAAAGTCGTTTTTATAGCCGACGAAAATATAAATTACCTGTTTTATAGCAGTTTCCCCCCTTTTGAGCATTATTCCCCTAGAAGTTTGAGAGTTGTCTTCTCTGCCGGGCTCGTATGGTACAGCACATGTGCGGGCTTGGGCCAGCTTATATAAGCTCCAGCGCAGCGTCCTGTCGGCATCATTTCTCCTAGGGCGATCGCCACGCATGGTCGTTCTTTGAGGATCCCCATTTGACATTACGCACAGGATTCCACGTTCCATTCCACATACTGCCGTCCCGCCGATGGACGATACCTTCATTCCTACCTCATCGAAACCAATGGAAGATGCTCACTGTCATGGACAGCTCCTCCTCACCCGTTCCAGGTTCATCTTGCTCTAAGGCCGTTCCTTTGGGATCTCTCCCATCTTCTGTTCCCCTTAGTGCTACTCTACATCTCGGGTCCTGCGTTCCCTTTCCGCTCTCACCCGTCCCACTTCCTGCCGGTTCCGCGCTAACGTTACAATACCTACCTTTATCCTCATCCACGGAGGAGCTTTCCTTGCCCGTTTCGGGTTCATCACGTCCATGTACCGTTCCTATGGAATCCCTCACCTTTCCACTATGCTATGGGACTGTTACATCGTCCAGCCAAGATTCTACTACAACCTTTTTGCAGCCGCCCTTGCCCACACCAATTCTGGCGCACGAACACAAGCCTACACGGGACATCCCTCATTCCAAATTGTCGCAAAACTTACTTGGACCTACTGTTCCCGTCAACCATATATCTCTCAAGCACCTGCGTAACGTTCCGGTCGCATTCCCGTGACTCGTTCCTTCCTCTACAGGCAACCACGTCAGCCACCGTCCGCAGTTTTTCCTGCTCTCCTTTCTCATTCCCGGCCGAAAGCCACAGAGGAGCCTTTCGGAGATTTGGCTCAACCGCAGTTCCTTACACGTCCCAGTTCCACTTTCCAGCTTTGTCTCTTCAGCTTCTGTATATCCCACACCCATCCTTCCGTCGCCCATCACTTCCATCCCTCTTGGAACATGTACTGCCTCTTCACCGGCCTTCATTTCTCCGACTTCTCAACGTCTGCTGTTCTTATTCCCGACCTTCAACCGTTCCTTTTGCGTCCCTGACTGTCATCTCGACATTCCACCTCACCACTTGGATCCTGGTCCCTCGTCTCCCAAGGCCGTCTACATCGACCTCGTCTGTGACGAAGAAATCCCTTATGATGCACATTATACAGTCTTAAGCTCCACGTCCCCGTACTTTTTAGCTTTATCACCTGGCTCTCCTCCAGTTCTACGTTCCCGTCCCGTTACCATTCCGGGCATCACTCCTCTCGTTCCCCGCCGTTACTCATCTTTGGCTACAACTTTCTCCGCCCCACCGACAATGGAACACTCTTCTCATCCGTCTTGCACAGATGCCGTCACCACTCCGGCGGTTCTACACTTTCCGTTCCATGCCATACCTCCTGCAACTAAGCCCATCAAGACAGATTAAAATAACTGTGAATAACACATTCCTACCTTCACGTCTCACTGCACCATTGAATCAACAACGCGACCTAGAATCCAGCATAACAGAAGACATGCCCCCAACGTCCCACATGCTTTACGGACACTTTCGATAACTACGAAGTTTCATTCCTGGCAAACCGCTCCGTTCCCATGACACAAGTTGCGGAGGCGGAGAACTACCCGATTCCTACTGGTCTTTGATCCACGACGCCAGATCATTCCTCCAAAAAAAAAAGAAGAGAAAGAAGGAAGAGGATGTTGAAGAAAATTAAAGGACAGGTCACCATGATCTTTCCTAACTACAACCCCCTCTGGCTACTGTTACTACAAGCCCTCATCACTAAGGCTTCATGTCCCACCCGCCACGTTCCCTCACGGAACGACCTGATATTACTAATCCCTTCGCACCTCGTCTTGCGTTCCCCTTCATGGGAATCTACATCCCGTGCCTACTGCCACCTTCACTCAACCAGCAGGCGCCTTCAGCTGCAGGACTGCCGCTCCCTCCAGATTCAAACTTCCCGTTCTCAAGCAACCGTCACTCTCAGTCAGCCACTCCAGCACCATGGACGAATCTTCCTCGTCCGAGTGATCGATTCCCAACCAAGAAGAAAGCTCTGTTCCCCAGCCAGTTGTCACACCAAACGCATCTTCACCGCCACCGTGTAAATGTCCAGGATTCACGGGGACCAGCAAGAAGCCTCTCATTGATCCCCACCCGAGTTGCCAGACCCATAGGTCCTGTGACGGCATTACAAAAAAAAATACCGTATTTGCGTCTCGATTTCTCCCACTAAGTGGATTATTATCAGGATGAATCAGCGACTTTCGAAGCAATGCGCGGAACGAGTGCGCCGCCAACGAGCCGCCGCCGTTTTGCAAACGGATGCACCAAAACAACATTCCTCGCCGCCTACGGTCATTTCAAGGGCAACAACTTCAAAACGGGTAGCGTCCGCTCACGTTCCTCACCCTCATTTCCCAAAGAAACCCAAGCTTCTATCAACGGATTCCATTCCAGCAATTGCCGGGACTTCTGGTGTGCGTGCTCCGAAATCTAGCGTCACTGCTGCTAAATCAGTACGAATAAAGACGGCTCGCATTCCTCTTGCTCCGCCCGTGCGCCATGGCTTAACTACTGTTCCAGACAAAACCAAGAAGAAGACTTCCCCACCCAGTTCCACCGCCAGCATGGCTACCCTCTCCAAACATCCTACATCACCAGTTCCGCTTCCACGTTCCGACACAACGTCACAACAAACACATCCTCCTCCCGGGCTCGTCCCATTCCCAGCAGCTTCGGTATTGCGTGAAGTACTGACACGGGGCATTCATCTTTCAGCCAGAGAAGCCGAAGACCTGAACTTCAATATAAACTTTGTTCTCTCCTTTGCCGAGAAATTTTCTGTGGAATATGCAGCTCTACGTTCCGCCTTAACCGACCTCCCTTCCCACAGACAGGCAGCTGAATCTGCTGACACATTACATGCTGAAAATGCTGTCCTACGGGCATCCAGTGAATTAGCCCTAACCAATGAACTGGAAAACGTCAACCGACGATATTACTCAATGCGAGTAAATTATGCTCTACTAAGAATGATCATCATTCTTTGCATTCCCCGATTCCATCATCACCACCATGGCTAACGTAGTATTGTGCCCGTTCCCGGACACGCCGTCCTCATAACGCACCCAGAACTACAGATCCTTCCCCTGGACGCTGGACCTCGGCAATACCACAGTATTCTCCGTCCGTTCGCGAGCTACACGAAGCCGCACCTTCACCTTTGCCATCTCCGTTGCTCGATCCATCATCCACTGCAAGGCATTCAACACCACCTTTGGCTGATCTACACATAATCACTACGTTACCCACAGATCCTGTTACTAGTTCTCCTGCCGTTCCCAACCAACCAGACGTAGGTTCACCAATCATGCCTACGTTACCATCCGCCACAACAGTGCTTCCTCACAGCGCCGTCGAATCGTCATCTGCTTCAACATCGGCTTGCACAACATTTGCCACGATTGATCCTACAGACACTACTACCACACTCAATGTTCAAGACACACCTCCTTCCATTCCGGCTGTGCATTCCCCTCTCTCACTCTGGCAAGAGACTACCCATTCCCTGCTTCGGACACGCATAACAAATTACTCTGTGTGGCAATTTGACAATGCCCCATCATTCGTGCCGGTTCTCCACGGAATAAACCCACACACACCAACTGCCTCCGGAGATCTACCTTGCTCCCCATGTCGTGCCAAGGCAAAAGGGGTAGCTCTTGGGTTCAGGATGATCCCATAACAACTTTCACGTTCCATGACAACTCACATTTCAACATTCCCTTTGGCCAGTGAGGCGTTCCCTTCGACAGTCCTATCCTTCATTAGAGGACAATGGAGATTGCTCCTCGCTACACATCCTTCATTCCTCTGTACTCACTTTCCCAACCATTCCCCCTCTCCATTAGACATCAATTCTGGAATAATAACTAAGAAGAGGAACAACAAAAAAAATAAAAATAAAACAACACAACTCAGTAAAGCAACATACGCCATACATCAAGGGTTTCAACATGCACTTACGAAGACTTTACTTTCTACCCACGTTCCGAGCCAGTCACGACCTACAGCCGTCATTCCGTCCACTCATTCAACTGCTACCAAACGTTCCATTCCTGGCTATCATCATGGAAACTTCCTCGAGTCTTCTTTCTTCCCACAAGGTAAGCTGTTTCGGTATATGCATCTGATTACTTACCTTGTACCCCTTTGATGTTAAGACCTCTGCATGCGGTATACAACCAACATAATAACATAGAGCAACCCGCATTCCCCAACCTCACCTCTTTCACTAGCCTCTCGTCTTCGAGTCTCGCTATCTCTCCGACTTGGTCGGCACGGTGAAATTGGTTGGGAAAACAGGTGTGTCTTCATTGGGAATTAAAATTCCTTGGGGCGCCGGCTCGTACAGCGGGAAACTTGAATCTAGCCCTCAACCAGGTGACAAAGTCTACTATAAAACAGGTAATGTTTATTTCGTCGGCTATAAAAAGACTAAAATTGCAGGGCCCGAACATGCTTAATTTTAGTTTTTATTGCCTATCCGAAAATATACATTACCTAAATTCCCGCCCAAGCCTCCCCTCCATGAGCTAGGTTCTGGAATGTGAAAAAATAATGCCGACAGGATGCTGTGCTGGAGCTCATATAAGCTGGCCCAAGCCCGCGCATGAGCTGTACCGTACAAGCCCGGCAAGGAAGACAACTCTCAAACTTCTAGGGAATAATGCTCAAAAGGGGGGGAAACTGCTATAAAACAGGTAGTGTATATTTTCAGATAGGCAATAAAAACTAAAATTAAGCAGGTTCGGGCCCTGCAATTTTAGTCTTTTTTTCCCTTGTATGATGACTAAAGACTGATTGAAGATCGAACCAGGTTATAATTTCTTTTTTTTTCTGATATTAGAAAGAAAAACAATGTCTTAAAATTGTTCCTACAGGATTGCTAAATTTCAATAACTAAATACTTTTACATTCTGCTACGCCCTGGTAAGTGAAAAACGTTCATCTTTTGCAGTCATTGAGCCACGAGAAGAAAAAGATATCCGATGGAATGGTTTGAAAAGTTTCATGAATGCTGCGTTTCTTGTAAACGATTTTTCTAATTTTTCCCTCTGAAGCCATTCAGTAGACGATTGACGCACGTTGGACTACGCCCTGAAGAATTACTTTTCCCTCTAACCAAAAACACCTAATGGCAAACAAGTTTCAAAATTCGTCAAAACGTTTTAAAACTCATGTGTCCTGTGATACTAACAGTCATCGGGAGCTTTCGTTACCTTTGGATCGCTATAAGTAAGTGTTCGAAAAACTTATTTTTGTTGCATGGAAATAAATTAGATTTTAAGTTTTTAACTGTTGTCATTACAACAACACACAAAATAGGTTTATATTATTTCTTTCAGTTTTCTGACTTTTCGATTTTGCTTTTTGATGCAATTAATATCACTATTCATTTATACACTTTCAGACCATTTTATTTAAAATGTTCTATATAGCGGCCGTGTTAAAAGCAATTCACCCAAAACCAAACCTGGTATAATAGAAGCCGCCAAGTTCCAAAAAAGATCGGCCTTTGAAAATAGTGATATCCTTCATCCAGGGAAAGGCCGCCGCAGTTAATCCTATTAGCCAAGTTAATCGCACCTACTAATAGTTTGAAAGTTAAATGAAAACTTGAAGATTGCTGCTACCGGTAGCAATCTTCAAGTTTTCATTTAACATCCAAAGTATTATTCGGTGCGATTAACTTGGCTAATCTAGACACACACTAGTGTGTCGCCGCCAAGTAACAGTAGATCATCCCATTGTAGACATCCGATTGTTAAAAATTGATTGTTTATGATAAAAAGGCGGCTCACTAGCAGACATGTGTCTGTTAACTGTAAGCAACTGAAAGCATATTTTGGCATGTTGAGGATAAATCCCAATGCGATAGAAATGTTTGAAATTGTGGTAAATGTAAAGGGAAGGGTCAGAGATTAAGAAAAACTAAAATTTAAAGGATGAGTGTCCACCAATCATAGAGAAAAAGATGCGTCAATAACGTTGTTTTTATGTTAGTGTCTAGCTAGCTGACTAGCTAATAAGATTTTTCCCATGTTAAATCCCATAGACTTTTTTGCTCATGGCTAGCGCAAAATTGCGAAGGCCTGCGTACCTGAATTTTTGCACACGGATGCATGGTGATCTGAGGATGGTCCTTTTGTTGGTTTGGGGGTTGTAGGGGTCAGGACAAATGCGTGGGAGGGTTTTGAAATTTGCCACCGGCGAATTTAAATTTCGTTTCTTTTCCAAGTTGCAACCAAAGATTTTAGGCGACAATGGCTTGAACAATCAAGACTGGTCCTTAGATTTATTGTAAAAGCCTGGATGAACTAAAAACTGAACTGTAACGAAGGGCAAAATAAAGAAACATTAACGTTGCCGTGGATTGCGTCAGAATAAAGGGATGCACGTTAGATGATGGTTACGCAACGATACGAGCATACACAAGCTAATGGGTTTTTTTGTTAATAACCAAAAAAAAAAATGCTTCGCGTTCTGCTGTTTTAGTCACAGCGACCTTCGGGGGTTTCTGCATGACTAAATGTGAACGAAATCTTGAAAAATTAAGGGGAAGTTGCAGGGATAAACAAAACAACTGAAGGGGATGCGCTGATTGAGTGAGCGAAGCGAACGAAATCACCGATTGTTAGTCAGTGTGTGCAAAAATGAGATTGAAGCATCCTAAACAGACGGTGTAACCTTATGTACGTTCACAGTCCTATGAAAGTTGTGATATCCACCCAAAACGAAAACTGGTAAAAAAAACCCGCCAAGTTTCCAAAAACGGTCGGCCTTTCAAGGTAGTGATATCATTCCACCAGGGATAGGCCGCCAAGGTTAATCCTATTAGCCAAGTTAATCGCACCGAATAATACTTTGGACGTTAAATGAAAACTTGAAGATTGCTACCGATAGTAGCAATGTTCTAGTTTTCATTTAACTTTCGAACTATTAGTATGTGCGATTAACTTGGCTAATAGGATTAACCTTGGCGGCCTTTCCCTG
>JAHWFP010007870.1:60656-87991 GCA_023313725.1 Lithobius niger | reverse complement strand
GGAAAATTAGAGCAATAAGAAAGGGTCAACTAAAATCAGCATTTTTGTGAATTTGAACCACAGTGTGAGCGGTCCCGGTCTCGCAGCCGCCATGTTAGAAGCACAACCCGGCACGCACTCGCTAGTATGTACGATGACGTCATTCTTCCAAGGTCCAAGGTGATGATGTGTGACGTCAGTACCAAGCAAGGAAATCGCGTTCGCTGTCTCGCGCCGTGGAAACATCAAACTTAGATTTTAAATTAACTATTGCGTAATTAATACGAATGTTGGAAACTTGGCGCAACTTACATCTTGTTTTTTTCCGTACTTAACTAACAATAGTGAAATTTAAGATAGAAGGGTTTAGTTTTCCTTTAACAAAAAAAATAGCTCGTGGCCTAGATACGCCGGCAGATCGTAGTCTGTTAGCTACCGCCAGAAACTCGGCCCAGGTCGCCGTTGACTAGGTAGGCACTCGGCGACGGAGGCTTCGTGCTAACCATTGTGACGTTGACCACCCTCCAGAGTAGCCTCATTCAGGAGGCTTTGGCTAAACACGCGACAGTATACGACAATACCAAAATTTAAGACAATGTGGCTCGAGCTGCTCAACACTACGGCACGATACGTTTGGCGGTTGAGACCTGTAAATCAAAAAATACTAATTATTAAATTACATACGGGCAGTTGGATGAATATAGACAGTGAAGTGGTCAACTGGGAAGCGCTCCCACGACTCCGCCATGTTTAGTTTCACATGCTCAAGACATATTACTAAGCTCCATTGTGGTTGGCTACTCGCGTGACAGGCTTGGATTTTTAACGCGTTCTATGATTGGATGACCGCTAACGCTTGGTTTCCGCGGTGGGAACGGTTTGTTGTTTTAGGTAGACGTAAAACTTTTCCTTTCCGATTCTGATTCCGAAATGAAAACGGAAAAAGGCTGTGGTAATCCGCCTTTACTCACACTTACTTTACTTACAACTCTTTCCATTATAACTAATGCTGATACCCATTAATCCATTAGACCTTACAAATCCTTTACTTTTCCCATAATGGCTACTAAGGGGAGGAAGGAGACTACTGCACCTAGATGCCCTGCTCGACTCCAGTGGTCGACGGGTCTCTCCCTTACTTTTTTGGCCCTTTTCCAACGATTGCAACAACTCGGATGGGGGAGTACACTACTGCACCTAGATGCCCTGCTCGACTCCAATGGTCGACGGATCCACTCCACGCTCAATCCTTTCAGTTCAACCGTAGAATAATACACAAACTTATTTATCCCTAGGCCTTCTTTTTCATGGTTCATTCATTTACACATTCATCCAATTATGCCTCTTTTTTAACGGTAAACACCCTTACTCATTAGCCCAACAAACAAACCACACACAAAAAAAATTATTTTTATTTTATCCGTTTACGATTTACAGCTTTTCAATCTAGATTCTTAAATTTACGTTTTACTTTTACACACTATTGCTTTCCAAAAAAAATGTTTTTAGCCAAAAATTTTACCCGTATCTCCGAAATAACTATTTTCACTAATTATTTGACACTATTCCATAAGCAACACGAAAAACAACTATGAGCCTAATACGGAAACTTTTAGTCGTAGCCTCCGCATCTCAGCTCTCAGTTGGACATTTAAGGGTGTCCTTTCCCCTTATTACTTTTACAAATTAAATACACTGGTTTCAAAAGATTACATATGGTTAGCAATTTCTACGTTTAACGACGCTACTATACATATTTTTCGGTTATAGGGGAGATCAAATCGGTTTTGATGGAATTTTTTGGATTTACAATAGCTAGCAAGCTTAGCCTAAGCCCTGTTCACCTTCGAACAATAGTATTTACATCTAGGTTTATGATTTACTAACTAAAATATACTACTTAACTAAGATTAACTAAAATCGATTTTTTGGGGGATTTTTGTATGTTATTTTTACTTTTTAGGGATTTTCTTTAATTTTTTAATTTTTATTTAAGGGGTTTTTTATACGTTATTTTATTTTTTATTTAGGGTTTTCATTGCTTTATGCGAATTGAGGGGAGGGAATTACAAGTTATGTAACACGCCTAATCCCTGGTCTTCTCAGAATAATGGTATTTACAGCTTGGTTCGAAATAAACACTTTCCTTTTTAGGGGAATCAAATGAGGTTAAAAGCGGTTAAATGCGGTTAAATATTTTTCGAATATTAGGGGAGGAATTGTTCTCAGGTAAAGTCCTTTTGGATGCCTGGCTCTAAACCCTAATTTTCTCTTAGTGATAGTATTTACATCTTAGCAGCGATTTTGCGAGTTTGTGGCAAACAACAATGAGCAAAATGACACATAGAAACACAGGAAGAAACAGACACACACAGAGAAAAAAAAAAAATATTAAAAACACAGAATGGAAGGAGAATCCGTTGGGATTCTTTTTACTAGGGAAGCTAACTTCCCCTTTTACGTTGTTTTTTTGGGGTTTTTTACAGTCACCTTTTACTCTTTTTTACGATTTTTCTTTTGAAGATTCCGCTTCTTTTTACTCCTTTTTTTCGATTTTCTTGACTTTTCTTGGTTTTTTCTGTCACCTTTCTTTTTCAGTCTTTTCGGGTGTTGGCCACAACAAGACCTTTCCTTTTCCCGATTATGGTCAAGTCTCTCAACACCGGGCTTCCCAAAGAGCCACAACTCATATCGGCGGAACATAGCTGTCCAGGGATGTCCTACTACCGGACACCGAGGGGCAAGACATGGGACTCTCTGGAGGAGTCTCCACATTGGGGGACTGACCTCGTGAGCTCCCAGCTTAATGGGCCCTCCCATCAAGGGACCTCTCCTCATCAGCATCGGAACTGCCTGATGCGGTACCGCCACATGGGTGGTCTTCGGTGATATCACAATTAGTAATCGTCCCTCCCAAGGGGGTTTCAGAGTGGACACAATCCTGGAAGTTCCTTTTACGTTTCTTGGGTACACGAGGAGGAAAATGGGCTGCCACCGGGGGTATGGGTATTAGTCGATCTCTTCCTTCTCTGTCGGGTGGGCGCACCAAGAGATATTTTGGGGTGGTCGTGGGGCAATACAGTGCTTGCCCAGCGTCGCAATCCGGCAGGGAGTCAGGAGACAGACCAGCCCCTGGCCTGATCACTATCAACATCAGGCAGGAAGGAGGATCTGCCCACCCTTTCCCTTTTGTTTACCCGGTTTTGGGGCCCCACACCCCTAGGTGGAAGGTGCGCCAATGGAATAGCATCATCGGGGCTATATTCGCTCTCCTCTGGTTCGTCCATGGTAGGAGTAGGTACTAGACCGGAACCTAGGATCCGGGACGGGGTAGAATGAGAATGATGGGAATTCCTCATATCTCACCCATGCCCTAGCACGAATCCATTCGGAGCGTCATCGGGCCAACCCTGGAATCGGACTGGGTGGCATCAAAGGCACCAGGGGGACAAAGTCATCTCCGTCCGAATCCTCCATCTGGTCCCTAAGACTGTCCAGTTCCCCACGAGCTCGGCCCTGATACCGTGACTCTCCCTCAGTCTCATTTGAAGATGATGTAATGTCCAGATGCGGAAATGGACGACTAGCAATATACGGTTTCAGTCTATCCACATGCACGACCTGAGGTACCCATCTCCCTCTATTCATCTTTAGTACCTCGTAATTTAGGGCACTCATCTGCCGCAACACTCTGTAGGGACCCTTCCATAGGCGGGCCAGTTTCTTAGTCCCCACCGCTGGAGTGTACAGCATAACTAGGGCACCTACAGTTATGTTTGGAATTTTTCCTTTTTCCTGACTGCGCGCAATCTGTCGGTCAGCGGCTTTCCTTAGGCTATCTCGAGCGCCCTCAAAGGCCTCATTCATCCTCCGGCAAAGGGTCTCTTTATAGCCTCCAGGGTCAAAACCCATCTCGGTTGGCTTTGTAAGGAGGGTGTGTGGCAACATAGGATCCCAGCCAAAAAGTAAGAAATGTGGGGTCTCTTGCAGGGTGTCATTAACGGCATTCCTCATAGCCATAATGGCAAAAGGCAGATACTCGTCTCAGTTGGTTTGTCCGATTTACACATAATGGGACAAAATAGCTGTTAGCGTCTGAATGTTGCGCTCACTCAGACCGTCCGATTGGGGGTGCCACCCCGTAATTTTGATCTTCTTGGTACCCAGCAGGGCACAAACCTCTCTGAACAGGACAGAGGTGAACTGTGGTCCCTGGTCACTCAACAGGATGCCACTTATACCGTACCGAGAAACAATCTCTTTCACATTATATATCAGCAATGGTGTCAGCTCGGGTGTTAGGTATGGAAAAAGCCTCCACATACCGACTCAGATAGTCCACAAATACAATCACCCAACAGTTTCCTCGCTTAGTGGGTCAGAAAGGGCCGACTATATCGGTGGCAATCTTTTCAAAAGGTCATTGAGGAATGGGCATGGCACCCAGCGGGGCATGCCGGTGCACAGGACGTTTTTCCTGACAACTCAGGCACGACTCGAAGTAGTTTTTGGCGTCGCCATACATCCCCTTCTAGTAATAGTTTCGAGACAGGGATAACAGGAATCGTTCGAATCCCTGGTGTCCAGAGAAGACGGCATCATGGCAGGCCTCCATGATGGTTTTTGTGAGGGGTTGGGGAACTACAAGCTGTTGGGTCACTCGCTTGTAGGCCGCTTGTAGGCCTTTTGTTCCTTAGGCAAGGTTTGCCGGTATAAAAGCTTGTTTCCGGGGTCAAGGAAGAATTCACCCAAGGGAACAGATTTCAGAAGCTTAACTTCACAGGGCTTGTCCAACAGGTGATGTCGAATGGCCCGTGTGTAGGGGTCCAGTTCTTGCCGTTCCAGTACTCGGCGGGGTTTCAAACCGGCGAGCTCTATCTCATTCACGTGGAATACAGCCTTGGCTGGGGCACCTTCAATCGAGGGCCTCCTTTCAACATTTGGCAACAATCCAAGGGAGCTAATTCCCGTGTCGTCCGAGTCCTCTGGTGGTGGAGTTATGGGCATTCAGCTCAAGGGGTCGCTATGATTTGAACTGCCTTTCTTATATATAACCTTGAAATTGTAATCTTGTATAGCCAATCCCCAGCGGGTGATCATCGCTGAGGGGCTAGGGTTCTTTAGGACGTAGGACAAGGCCTTGCAGTCAGTGATCAAACAAAAATGCCGGCCAGCCAAATAATACCACAGTTTGTTGAGGACATACACGATGCCAAGGGCTTCCCTCTGAGTAGCCGAATATCGTTGTTCAGGTTCAGTCAATTTCCGGGAAATATAGGCAATGGGTTGCAATCTCTTCGTCTCATCCCTTTGCATCAACGTACCGCCGATGCCTATCTGTGAGGCATCTGAAACCACGAAGAACATCTGAGAGAAGTCGGGAGTCCTTAAACAAGGTTTACTAGTGAGTGCTGCCTTAAGCTGCAGGAAGGCAGACTCACACTCCTCATTCCACCGGAAGTCTTTGTTAGTCAACTTGGTCAAGGCAGACAAAGGGGCCATCAGTGTCGATGCGTTGGGGATGAAACGTATATAAAAGCTCACCAGACCATTAAAAGCCTGCACTGACTTGACAGTAGTGGGGCGGGGGGAGCGAGCCACCGCATCCACTTTATTCTCAGCAGGTTCGACCCTGGCGGGAGTCAGTTCATGACCCAGGAACTTTATTCTCTGCGTGAAGAAGTTGCACTTACTCGGTTTGGCTGTTCAAGACGTGTCAAAACAGCGCCTACTACCTCCTGGTGCTCCTCGAAGTTGGAGGAGAAAGCAAGGATGTCATCAAAGAATCCGACCAACTGCTTAGGGGGCAAACCTCGCAAGGCCTCCTCCAATACACTGGAAAAGAATCCAGGGCTATGCTTCATCCCCATAGGGACGCGCATGAAAAAGTACTGTGCAGCGGTTGTTCCTCCACAGCTGAAACCGGTTATATACCTGTCCACCTCAGCAATAGCTATCTGGTAATAAGCCGATCCCAGATCGATTGACGAAAACAGCCTAGCTTCTCCAACAGCGTTAATCAAAGTTTCGGCTTGAGCTATTGGATATTGGGCATTAGGTATCTTCTGGTTGGTTCCTCTAAAATCCACAACCAGGCGATAGGTACCATCAGACTTGCGAACCAGAAGACAAGGTGCATTATATGCGGATATTCCCCGCTGGATTATACCAGCATCTTCTAGGGCCTTCAGCTGTTCCTGCATAACAGCCTCCAGGACCTCCGGTACCACGTACGGCCGACGGAACACCGCTCAGTATCAAGCAGGGGAATCCTCATCTCTGCTATGTCCATGAAGCCTATCTCGCTTAGGTCTTGGGCTGGGTGCTTGAGAAGCAGAGCCTCAATTTGTTTGCGCTGGTCCTCCCCAGGTGGTCCAGTCTGAACAATGTAAGGTCCAGCGGCCGAGCCATACGCCTCTGTCTCGCTCTCTCAGCTGCCATCGGCAGAGCTATGGGCTGTATTCCCTCTGCCATGTAGGCCTGGCCCACATTTGAGCCCACGGGAAGCTCAATGGTTTTATCTGTCTTGTTTGTGACAACTGCCTCTACTATAGCGCTGGTGCCCACCTGCACCAGGGAGTTCACCAGCTTGATTGAGGTTGTTTGATCGGATATAGATTCGAGCAAATAGTCCATGTCTTGGGCACCATCCTGGATTTCCAGCTAGGCCACACAGCTTGCACGAGAGACCATTCGCAGGGGTTCCCTAAGCACCACACCAGACGGTTTACCGCCCTACCAGGCCCATGGATGTCCGAGACGATTTCAGACAAGTGGGTGTCTGGTTCCACAAGCCTCAGGGTGATACCCAATTGGTCGCTACGAAATTCTCTCTGGGGGATATCAAAAGTCAATCCCAGGGTACGCATAGCAGCTATACCCAATATTACGCTGTGGTTATCAGCCAGGTCTTCCTGGGGAGTGTAAAAAGGAAGGCTGATGGTCTTGCCATCCAAGGTAATCTTGATGTAATATTTCCCTTCTAGGCGATATCGGTCGTTCGATACAGTCTGAGCTTCAATCTGCACAGGGTCTCTATATATGTCCATTCCGGGAAGTCGTTGCAGTCGGGACAGAGTGGTGGGCGATATAATATTGATACTCGCTCCACTGTCCATCAGAACTCTCACCTCCATCCCATACATGTGTCCCTTCACAATCGGCAAAGAACCTGGAGAATGGAAGCCTCATGAGTCCTGATAAGTGGTGGTTTCAGTTCAGTTATAGGTATCCAGAGTTGGGCTTTCCTCTCAGCCATGTCCAGGGGTGCCAACCCTACCTGGGGCCCAGGAAGTTTAAAGGCTCCCCCTCGGGACAGGGTTCGGCCTCAACTCCATATTCAGCTCTAACTTGCTGAGGTGGCACACGATTGGGGTCGTACATTTGACGCTGGCCCACAGCGGGGCGCTACCCAGACGTAGGTGCCGTGACACGGGTTGGGGCTTGAGAAAACACTCGTCTATTCTCTGGAGGGGGGTAGGGACCCATACGAGAAGGTCGCTGCGGACAATAAGCAGCGATATATCCCTCCCTTTGGCAAAGGAAACAGAGGCCTCGGGAACGCCGCTGCGGAGGAATGTTGAAATATCCTCCCTCTCCTTGATACCTTGGCGGTGTATCCCCATACTGCTGAGGTTCCCTCTGGTATCTTCAATGCCGATCCCTCTCCTCTCCTATATTCTCTTCCATGTGCCTGGCACTGTCCTTTAGTTTGTCCAGCAATTCCTGTCCCAATTTCTCGAATTTCTGCAGGATCTTGTCGTAAGGTTCCACGGCTGGAGCGGCTGGGGCTATGGTCACTTGAGGCAGAGGAGGAGCGGGACCCAGGCGAGTTAGGTGCTCTATCATTTGTTACAGCTGGGCCTGAGTCTCTTTATGTTTTCCTGTTTCCGACTTGTCCTGGCTTTCTCCCAGCTGCATCTGGTCAAGGCGATCCAGGACTTTTCGGGCCAAGGGCTCCTCTCCCATCCTCTCCTCACCAACCATTCGTTCCCCATCCAGGGAACTTCCTCCTATTTTCCTAATAGGAGCGCTCCTTACTTTGTCCGACATCAATAGGAGAGCATCTTGAGAAGAGGCAGGGTTGTTGGTATCTACCCGACAACTGGCTGGAGCCTGAACCAAGCAAGAAGGGCGAGGGAGTGGGTCAGTTCCCAAAAAGGCAGGCCGTTGCCAATCACAAGCCAATGTTGGCACCGGAGGGGGAGCAAATCTATCAGCGTCTGTGCCAAGGTCTAAAATTGCACGTATTGTTCCCAGCTTACCCTTCAACTGATTATTTTCCTCAACGTGGTCGGCGATCCTTTTATCCTTAAGGGTCAGGACAAGGTTTTTGCAGGCACGGTTTCTTAATACGGCCTCCTGGTTTTTTAGTCGTCGAGTCCAATAAGCAGCGTCTTTGTTCTCCTCAGTCACAAGTCGGTATTATCGTTGAGTACGGCGCAAATATTCCAAGAGTGAGCGCTGGTCCATCCAATTTAGTAATCACCACCAGAAAGGGTAGTGTTATAGCAATGGAGCAAACTGGTTTTTTAAGGCCAGCCTCAGCAGTTGGATATCTGCGGTTATTTTCAATTGGGGATGATGTTCCACAAAGAGATTTGCCAAACCAATTAAGCAAAGTCTACAAACATGACACTGTTGCTAACTGGTCATGTCGGCATGAAGGGCAAAGTAACCTAAATCCCTGAAAAAGCGCACGCAGCCTTCATGACCATCAGCACCAGAAAAGGGTGGAATAAATCTTGCCAGGTCCTGCAGGAACAAGGTAGCTGGCATTCGTCCAAACAGGAGCGTCAAAAATCAGTGTCAAAAGAAAAGGGGGAGGGGGAGCAACAAAGTGTCCACCACCCCGAAAATCAATTACTGCACAAGCCCAAAATTCTGCCGTGTGCGGGCAATACGCATAAACGTCCAGCAATTCAAAGAGAAAAAAAAATCAGAACGGCCAAAAATACAGACTACACCAAGGTAGTCTACTCCAGTCAACCACGATAGGGAGTTTTTTCAACAAAAGAATTTTTTCACACCAAACACTAGAGAATTTCGAGAAAGAACACAGTCAAATGGCACGATCAAGTTTCCAAGAAGGCGGCCAACAACTGTATCCCTTTCAAATCAACACAACAATTAAATTATGACAACGATGATTTTAGAAGTTAACAACAAGGAAACAAGGGCTGCTTTTACAGCCTATCCTGACGCCAGATTGTGTTACGACACAAGGTAGTCGCGACACGCCCCAAGTTGTTTTTCTACTACGTAACCTTTTTCCCAACTCACTTTTTCCTTTTTCTAATCTTTTTTCAATTTTCGGTACGCCAAATTTTTTGGATCCCTATCACTCTTAAGAGGCAAGTCTTCCAGATCCTGTCGCAGACGCGACACGCTTTCAAACTATCTTATTCTCACTTCAGAGTTTTAACCTTCAATATCCCAATCCAAACGTTTTAGAATTCAATGTTTCAACGACTCAATGCTTCAGTCCCAACTTTTTTTATTTCAGCCCAATTTTGTTACTTAAAGGGGAAATCTTCTGGATCTTGTCGCAGATGCCAGATTTATGTCACGAGGTTTTTGGAATGACCATCCAATTGGATGGTTGCCTAGGGGGGGGGGGGTTAGGCTAGCCTCGACACAAAAACTAATTTATTTTTTAACATGATCCAGAACTATCACCGTGTACTTATTTTCTTACCAATTTACCAATACCAAATTCCTTAGTTGTCACACGTACCTTTGGTTTATAATCTGATTCGACTACACAGAAGTGCTTTGGATTTCTTCGATCACCCTTTAACTTCCCCCAGGAGGAACTAAGTCATCCAACTATCTTAGCTCCAACACAATCTACATGGTTAAACACTCAATTTATCTAATCTAATTTAATCCACAAAGAACAAAGCATATTGATCCAATTTAATCCAGAAGAAACACTCTACAATCGAGATTACCAGAATTCAAGAAACGAGCACAACTTTTCAAATTATTCCTTTCCTTTTAACAATACATCATTCGAAACAAAATGAAACAGAAGGGGAGACAAGTAAATTATCCAGCTGTCCAAATCAAAAACTACTACGATTTTAACTCTACACAGCTGAACAATTATTTTCCGTTATTACATCCAATCTTAAAACTTTAAACCTTAAATCTTAAACCTTAAATCTTAATCACAATTTCGACTTTAAACTTCAGTTCAGTTAACAACAATCCTCAAAGACAGGGTCAAGCTATTTCGTCTCAAACAGTCACAAATTATCTCTTTATGCCAAAAGTTTATCCTTACACTTCAATTCAATACAGTACTCACACTTAATTTCACTTACTCCATCTAACTGACAAGTCGAGAGACTCGGGAATTACATCAACAATAGCCTTGACTCGGGTTCCCAATTGCGTCTGTATCACATGTGCACACAACACTGCAATTCACCATTTCACAACTATTTAACCAAATGATCACTTAATTACATACACAAAGTTACTCGGGTACCGAACTCCGTTTCTCTTCCTGGCAATGCACACCTAAAAGGGTGCGAGTTGTATTTTCTCTGGAGTTCAAATCAAAAATTCAAGTTTACGTCATCACAAGCATCTAGTTAGGTAAGGCCGTCCAATTTGATCAACAGGCATTTACGGTATTTAAATCATGTTACTTTTTACAAATTTTGAATAAATTTTGAGAATGTTGGGTGCGTCTGTGCTCAGATTTCATAACTGGATTGTGTGGTGAAGTATTTCTTATTAAATTTACAATGGTTATTTTTTAGTCCTCAGCATTTGAAACTTTTCTTTTTCTAGTCTATTGCGGAACGCTTGCTGAATTACTATGGATAGGGGGTGGGAAGCGGGCGCTGTGATCGGCTTGGCGCGATATCTCGCCAACACATTAGGCTAACTCTAACTACGATGGATAGGGGGGGCCCTTATTAAGCCTCGGAAGTCTTGAGAAATCGTCCCGCCAAACACTACCGCTTATTATCTCCCAACCAAGGTATTTGTCCGCAAATAGAACTTGTTCACTACACTACGATTCAAGGAGGTATTCAGAAATACTTTCATACTTGGTATTGTACAGGACAGCAAGCAAACATTATTCTACTTATTTAATTTATTTTACTTTGTTTTACTAAGTTCAAATATGTATTCCATTAAAGCCAGAACTTCGTTAATTATTCCTGCTGATTTCCATTACACGATCCTACCCAATCAGCTAGATCCATGTTACGGTTCAACATACGAAAACACACTATTAAACACATAAGTATGCAAATTCATATAGACGGTTCACTAAAGTCGGTACACTACGCTTTGCTAATGACTTCCATTTATTTCAAAAGATCAACATCACTAGGATCTTTCTTCAAAAATTGTCCAAAAGATGTTCAAAAATGTTTAAACGTATTTGTAAATGTTAAAACGTCATGAAATTCTGTATAAATGTTTACAGAAAAATGTTCTAAGTCTTCACGAAGTCAACTGTTCTTCAGTATCAAAAAATGTTCAAAGTCAAAAGTTGTTGTTCTGTAGGGTTCATAAATGTTTCAAAGTATTATTTTTATAAATCTTATTTTTTCTTTAAAATAGTCGCACAAACATCTGGAAGGAATGTCTTGATAAAATGTTTTTGAATTACTTTTGTTACCAGTTCTTTATATGAAAAGGATGCAAGCTCCTTTAAGTTGCTAAAGTTTTATTTGGGGGTCCAAGTTCACTTCTCTCTTTTTGTTTTTTGTCCGTTGGTCTTGGGTGGTATGTGTCTGGACCGGATGTCGAGGAATGAACCCTCGTCTCTGACGTCATCATGCACACATTTCTTTCTGCGATGAAATAAGGCATCCAACAGCGCCTTGCTCTAATATAGCCACTGTAAGCTCTAATGATCGTATTTCAGCGCTAACTGCTTCTCGAAGACGGCGTGGTCTGTAGGGGAAGTACTGGAGGGGAGGGGGGGTTCTCCTCCTGCCATACGCATCTCGTGGGAACGCTGCTGCTAGGGCCATATGCCCAAATCGAACAATATTAGCTTGTGTTGATCCTCTTCCTTTTTCTGCTTTTACTTTTTGGTTTTCTCATGGGAATATTATTATTAAAGCCAAATAATGGTTATTGCGCTTTTGTCTTCTGGATAAGACAATGGACTATTGTTCTTTGTTCAGATGGATGATCGGGATTGCACAGAAGGGTCTTGGGGTGAAAAGTTTTGCTTAACTGGTTCTTACGGATTATCAGTTCGACACCCACATGGATATCTCTATTTTCTATAGTCACATACAGAAAAGAATTGAATTTTTGAGGAAAAGGGGGAACACTTCGGTGTTTATAAAACAGTTCTTGATGGGTATAGTGATAAAGTTCCGAAACGCTAACTCCTTCTGCCCAAAAACACACTTTTGAGGTATTATTGCTATGGATGCCTAGGGTGGCTAACATAGGTCTTAGTTCTTTTCACTATTGATGCCTAGAGTTTATCATAGGTCTTAGTTCTTTTTAATTGGGAGTTAATAACAGCAAAGGGTAGGGTAGTTGTTGATGTATGGTATGGGTAGTGTTGATGTATGGTTGTTGTATGGTTTGAGAATCATTCACACAGGTGGTCCCAAGAGCAGTACTGAGGCGCAAAAAACAGCTGACATTTAGTACATCGCGTGGTGGCCATTTTGATGACTTCGTCACGGATTACGTCGTCAATTCCGGGAGTGTGTCCCGGTGGATTTGGAAACTACAATGTGTGTACAGCTTCCATGTGCAATATGCAGCTTGTTGCCGGAACTGAAATGTTTTGTCGCTTTTTGTCGCTAACAGCATGAACTATTATGGGATCTTAAAGACAAGAGTGTAATTGTATCAAGAAATGTGACATTTTTAGAATCTGAATATAATTTTGAAAATTTATCTCAACAGAACAATAATGACTTTGACGTTATGTGGAGTAACTTATGGGCCGAAGAGGAACCAGACAATCATCTAACGCCTACTACAGGAATGGAAGCAACAGGTATGGGCGTCCAAGAACTGAATCAAGGGGCTGAGACCCCGGCTCGAGTGGCATTGCCTCTACCAACAGGGAATCCACAGTAAGAACCGGAACAAGTTTGTGTGCCAGTGCAGACTCCACAAACAATCCAGGAAACTGAAAGTGAAAGCGCAAAAGGAAGTAAGAATGTAACAGTGCATAAATATTTTACAAGGTATCAAGAACGAAAAGCATAAGAAACGCCAGTTTCAGGGGAAGAGAGTAATAATTCATCCCAAACAACTACCGTTTTGCCCATTGCCCAATAACCAAACCGAAAATGAAACTGCACTAACGGTTTTCAAGCATGCTAGTGGGGAGATTTCAACTGGCGATTCTTTTACAAAAACACTTACTGAACTTTATGGAGAACCAGTTTCCCAGCATACTTTAATTAATACGGGCCTATTCAACTTTAATAACGATGACTATGAATGGGCTGCTTTAGCAACTATTAATAGTGAACCGAAAATACCAAATACTTTTAAAGAATCTATTAACAGTGTAGATTCTGAGAAATGGCTTGCTGCAATTCATCTTGAATATGGAAGCCATATTGCTAATGGCACTTGGGTTTTAGAAGAGCGTCTACCAGGTGTCCCTATTGTTGGTTGTATGTGGGTTTTCTGTGTCAAGAGAAACGCACTAAGTGCTATAGACAGGTATAAGGCCCGCTTAGTTGCAAAGGCGTTTAACCAACAATATGGCCAATCGTACTTCTAAAGTTACAGCCCGACCGCCGGCCTTGCAACAATACAACTAACTATTGCTGTTGTGGTCCAGAACAATTGGTATTTAGACCAATACGACGTCACTATAGCTTATCTACAAGACTGCCTCGATTGTTACGTAGGGATGCAACAACCAGAAGGCTTCATTGTTCCCGGACAAGAGACAAGGTGTACCGTCTAATTAGGTCTATCTACGGATTGAAAGAATCAGGGCTTTGTTGGTATAATCGTTTAACAGAAGTGCTAGAGTCTCATTGGATGCATCGTTGCCTGTCAGACGTATGTGTTTTTTGGATTGTTGTTGATTGCGAACGTGGATTCGTAACTGTATACGTCAACGATTTAATGGCCGCCACCCAAACAATGAAGATGAGACTATTGTTAAGAAAGATACTAAGTTCAGATCTAGACATCATATATCTTGGACCATTGAAATTCTTACTTGGCATACAGTTTGAAAGAGAGCCTCAAGGGGTTTCTTATTTACATCAACGTACTTACATAGACAAGATGTTAAAGAAATTTAATATGGAATTTTGTAAGACTGTTAGCACTCCTTGTTTACCAGAACAACATTTAACAAAGACGTTAAATTTAACTGTAGAAGAACAGAAAGAAATGAAGATTGTTCCTTTCCGACAATTGGTTGGATGTCTGTCTTATCTGGCCTTAGCAACACAACCCGATATTTGCTACGCAGTAAATGCCAAAGCTGCCCACTCAGCTAATCCAAGTCCTGTGCATTGGGTTGCTGCAAAACGTATTCCGAGCTATCTACGTGGAACTATGGAACTAAGTTAATTTTCTGGCCCAACCTAGCAAGACTCGAAGTTTTTGCGGATGCCAACCACGCACCAAATGCTGACGATTGCAAGTCAATCACTGGCGGTATTGTGTATTACGCTGGTACCCCAATCCTATGGAGAGCCACTAAACAAAAGAGTGTCTCTTTATCTACAATGGAATCGGAATACCGTGCTTTGTGCTTAGCTACAAGCGAAGCTTTTTGGATTCGTGCACTGCTACAAGAACTTGGTGTTTATGGGGAAGGAACTCCACCCACTACAATTAAGACTGACTCACACAGTGCAATCCAACACGCAAATTCTCAAATAGAAGATCTCGCACGAAAGATATGGAAATTGTTTACCATTTTGTGCGACAAAAGATTAATGATGGTGACATAACTCTTGAATTTGCGCCTACAGAGCGAAATTGGGCTGATATTTGTATAAAAGTATTATCAACCCAAACTCGTACTAATCTTTGTTTTGGTCTGTCTATTGCAGTTGCTAATCACAAATAATTTCCGTAGATGTCCTAAGTGGGGGCATGTCGGTATCTGGGGCCAATGACCTTCAACTCATCGGCTCCTTCAACCAATATGAATCAGCCATCTTGGATCCTACTCAGATGGTCACAACATTAGATGTTTGTGCTTCAAATCCACGTTATGGATGAAGACAATAGTTTTAAGTAGTTATAGTATTGTTGGCTTTGTGACGAGTTTTTTGTAAAGAAGATAGAATTACGGTAACTAAAGAAGCCAAACAAAGCTTCACTTCTTGTCAATCCTTTAGACCTTCAGGTCGTATATTTAACTCTAAATTGTTCCATTCTCCCATGTACCAGTGTTAATATGGTATTGTGAATATACTGCTTTAAATGAAACGACTGTGTTGTTGCTACTTAGTTTCACGTATCACGCGAACGCTCACGTATTCATAACTTTCCACTGCGCCTACTCATCACTTTCTCATTCAGATAACCATGACCAACCCAGCATATTGAGATAAAAGTAAGTTGAATGGAAATTTACAGGTGAAAAGATGACTAACGTTTAGTTATGCAGACGAAGATTTGATGAGTAGTACGGCATAACTTTTAGTTGTAATAAACTCAAAAATTAAATTATCCATCTAGAATAGACCCTTCCAGTTTAGACCCCATTCAAAATAAATTTTGAAAGTAGGATATTTCAATCCAAAGCATTTAGGTTCAATATTTCAAAACTAAATAGGGAGAAAGAAAACACCTTCATGTACAGTTCCACGGTCTTTAAAACCTAGCTGTTTGACTTTATCAACCCCAGAATCGGATAAAACCATGCATAAAACTAAGGAGTTTTAGCACCCAGACATACAGCAGTGTTTTTCGTGAAATACAAACGTAGGAGAATTACGATTTTAGGCATCACATCAGCTTGGAACGAAAACATTAAGTGTAGATAAGTAAACATTACAGCAAAAACTTCTCAAAAAATATAATATACAGTTTGTCCCAGAAGTCTCGTCCACCCAAAATAAGGGGCTATATACCAGATATGAGTAGATAATAACACCGTATTCATATAGGAAATCACCTACAGTGAATCTGATGATGGTTCCCAAACTGACCTTGGAGATGGTTTCAAGATCATCCAAAATATATATCCTAAACTATTTGAGATACGGGCATAAAGTATATTAGAAAGTTGTTTGGGATAATACCTCAAGAACAAACAAAGGAAACAGAACTGAAATCGTGCAACAAACACGGAAAAAATGGGCAATACAATTTGGACACTGCAGTGGAGCCAACCGCGACGCAGCGATAAGCAATTACTTGTTGCATCATCATACGGTTGTGTATTGAAGCACTAGCGATCGACTAGAGAAAATCCTGTGTCTGATTTCAGTAATTGTATGAAAGCAGGGTGACAGTGCGGAGGGGTGGGGGTGTGCATGTGTTCATGTGCATGTGCATGTGTTCATGAAGTTAAGTGCCCCAAAGAGAAGGTTTGGGAACAATCTAATGTGCTTTCTTTTAATGGATCAAAGAAACCGCTCATGCAAACTAAAAAATGAGAAATCCTGCAAAGTTTGCGCACTACACCCTCTCCTCCGAGCGGCTATCGGTAACGTGCAGAACGACAATAAATCGACCGCTATGGCTTAAAAGTAGGATTTGGTGGATATTTTCTGTTAATTTTCTTTATCTATTTAAATTTGTTCTGCATTATTGTATTGTGTTATCACCTAAATATAATGAAGGAAACTTGTACTCATTAGTGAAGAATGCACCTGTATTTTCGTGCCTATGGATTGGTACTCTGGTTATGGTGCACCTTCTAGATATGCACTTTCAGTGAGCCTCCGTTTTTAGCTTTAGTTTGTTCCATGCTTGCTGGATGGATTGTTTTCTGCATAACCTTTGCTTCAAAACACCTTTAAACCCAATTACAGCTATGAAATAACTGTATGGATCACTTTCTAGGCTTTCTTGGTTGGCTTCCCTGCAGGGTCCAAGTTGTTTTGCCCACATTTTCCGTGTTTACGGCACGATTTCAATTCTGTTTTCTTTGTTGGCCTTGTGTTATAATTCCAAACAACTTTCTAATTTACTTTACGTCTGTATCTAGAATAGGAAATATATCTTTTGGATGACCTAGAAGACAACCTGCAAGGTCAGTTTGGAAACCATCATCGGAGTAGGTGATTTCCTATATGAGTATGTTGCTATGACCAACTCATATCCGGTATATATCCCTTTATTTTGGGTGGACGGGACTTCAGGGACATACTGTAGGTTGCATCACATTCACTGCATTTGTATGGTTTCTCTCTGCTGTATACAGGGTGGTGCAAAAGTCTGGCGAAGCCTACTGCCATTCCAAATCTACAAAGACGATGAGAACACGAAAATGTACATACATTTTCGGTCGGGGGACATGTAATGACGCTAGTTTAAATGGCCTTGGATTGGTCGTTCAAGGTCATCACAATGCTAAATTTTGAACTACACTTCGTAGAATAGTGGTGTAAATTGGAAAGTTTTGCAGAACTGAAAGCCAATGTCAAAGCAAAAAACAGAATGAAAATCGGACCATTACGGTAGGAGTTATGTTTCAGACAACTTAGTCGTAATACCTTCACTGCATGCCTTCATGATGTGCAGCAGAGTTTTCTGGAAAACTCCTCACATACGTCTGCACTTCACTGCAGAACACTTTCCGATCAAGTAAATGTAATAACTCGTTCTGACAAGAGACACCTACTGAACACCCCGTCCACTTAGCTGCCCCTTCTCAATAGCATGCAGCCTGTGAGTGTGTGAAGTGGATTTCCAGCAAAACACCGGACAATAGGGTGGGGCAAAATCAACTCCTGTACATGTCTACTTTAAACAGCCTGATGGAGTCTCCGGGTTTTTAAAATCCCGATTAACATCTGTGAAAATTTGTTTCCTTCTTGAATTTAACACGTTCCGTTTCGTTTACTTTGGATCCCTGGTACTCTGAAGCAAATGTTAGATGTTATCGAGATACTCTCAGGAGATTGAATGCAGTTCATGCAGAGAGAACAGTAAGTCTCTCGTGCCTGCAAAGGTTAATTCAGAAATTTGTAACAACGAGGAGTATTGCAGAATGATGCAAGACGATGCGGCCATCCGACAGTTAGCACTGAGTAGCTGCATGAGCAGGTTTTGGCAGAGGTTGCTGTCAAAGCCCAACAAGCCATCAGGGAGCTTTTGTTCACGTGTGACACATCAAGAATGACAGTTCAAAGAATTTTAAAGCTTCACAAATGTCACCCTTATAAGTTACAAATCCATGTCACCCTTATAAGTTACAAATCAATAACTGACAGAACATGACCCGAATAATCGGTGAAATCAGACCGAAAGTTTAAACAAATATACAATAGGTGTTAAAGACGATTGTTTTAGTGAAGATCGTAGCTTCTCTTTGCATGGTCTCGTGAACCGTCACAACTGCTGTTATTGGAGTGATGAAAACCCCCACGAATCCAGGGAATTGCATACGCAATATCCGCAAAAGGTGAATGTATGGGCCAGGATATTGGGCAATCACACCATAGGACCCACATCCAGGGAACATAACTGATCATTGTATCTTGAAATGTTGACAAACGTCATTGTACCATTCATTACTAACATCGTTGAAAACAATGTGGATGAGTTCGTCAATGATCCAACAGTACTATTTCAACAAGATGGCTGCCCAACCCCTTATATCAGTGTATGTGGCTGTTTAAATGAGGCCTCTCCTGGGCAGTGGATCGGTAGGAGAGGTTCTATTGAATGGCCAGCTAAATTGCCAGATCTTACGCCTTCAGATTTCTTTCTGTGGGGCATTTAAAGAGTGTCGTATTTAGAATTAGCCAGATGATGTTGAAGAACTGAAAGGAAGAATCACTGATGCATGCTGCCAAATCACACCGGAAACACTTCAATCAGTTCGTCAGCTGTTTGACCACAGACTTTACTTCAGCCAAGAGCTTGGGGTGCACATTTTGAAAACTTGACGTAACACTGTCTTGTCCCATACAATCGTTTTGAAACTTTCCAAACGAAGTACCATTCCATGCATCTTCCACTTGTTAAGGTGCACTCCTCTACCCTCGACCCTCAACTTTGTTTCTCCAAAAACGGCTAAATCTTTTCGAGGTTAGGGGTAGATTGAGACTGAACTTTCTTGCTTTCCCAAATTTCCTATTTTGGCTTATTTTGGGCCGGATTTAGATGGACTATACCAGGTATCAGGTACTTCGTATGTTGCAGTCTTCCATTGGAAGATCGTTTCCGTATTTATTGTCTGCCCCTCCTTGCCACTTCGTGGCAAGCTAACTTTTCTAAAGGGAACAATGAAGATCCATTCCATTAGTGCCATGATGCCGTTCTCAGGACAGCCACAAACAGCATTCTGTTTACATTATTTGCACCCACCTTCACAATTATTTGGGGGGGGGGGGCACTTGTTGCAGACTTGTTTAGCCGTTACTTTGGTATGGGTAGAGGTATCGAGGCCCGGTTTGCATGCCACTTCAGCATTTTAGTGGACCTTTTTTCAGATGAGGTACGACTAGACCTCCTTCCCATTTGATCTTTCAAAGTTAGGTCCACCAGGGGCGCCCCTATGGGTGCACCTCACATATGGGTTGATTCTTTCGAGAACGTGCCAACTATGTGGTGATTGTGGCAAAAGTTATTGGGGTGACCCCTGACTTTTGGGACACCCGGTATAAACAATGTTAATTCTGCATTTAAGTCATACAAGAAAACAGTAACACTTGAAATAGGCTACTTTCCTACCGATACCTCACGGTCACAAGCAAAAGTCGCAACATTGCCAATCAGTCACGTAAATACTGGTCCTGCCCCTGTGAGAACTAGGGCCCACACAACACGAGCATTTCTGTGTGGGCCCTCTTAAACAGAAGGTGTAAGGACCCCAACAGGAAAAATTGGAGCATCAGGCAAATTTGGGGCACATTTATGAGGTGTGTGGATGATTTCCATTCATTCACCCATTATCACATTTTGGCACACAAATTCGGACACCACTGTTGAATGTGGACGCCAGGTGTGATTAAGTGTGTGCACGAAATGAGCGGATGCCCTAAGGCGATAATGGGTGAATGGATGGAATCATCCACCCATTCACCCATTATCGCCTTAGGGCATCCACACACCTCATGAACGTGTGGTTTATTTGGTGCAGGGCCACCCAGACGTCCGATGCGGCCTCTGGTTCCAAATATTCCTGCGACCCCTACTGTGGGCACAGGCATCTCAAGCATTTAAAACGTGGCGGGATCATGTTCTGAAGTTCCCAGGGGATATTTTCTTAATGTCCACCAGCCATTTCACAAGGGTGCTTTTTTTTAAACAATTAACAAAAAAAAATACGTTTCTGTATATGCACGACACTGAACAGTGCTGATTTCTAGAGAATTTTTTGGGAGGAGCTCCTGTGTCATGGCTATTGCTCGTTTGGTCATCACGGTCGTGGTTATTGAAATTAACTATACTAAACTTGTTATTGTTTCATTAATCTTCATCACTAGTACTAAAAAACCATCACCCTCGTACATGCTTGTATTCACTTTATCAAAATAAATATGTGGTGCATAGTTGCTGACATCGCTGTATGGGAGCGGCTGCGGTGCCTTCGGAAAATCAAGTCAAACATGGACTAATAACAGACAGATGAATGGTTGGGTGGTACGAGCCTACGTCAAGACATGGGAGCACTTCACTTCATTTATAACATGTCGTTAACTCGCAGCCTAAATAACTAGGACCATCGTCACTTCCACTGTAGACATAAAGGAGCTGGCTCCACTTTCTTTGCTATTTGGCTGGGTTTCTTACCTCCCTCTTCTCGTCTGTACCCCTACTACTACTTCAACAGAGTGTCCCTGAAGCGTTTGGGTATTTAGTGCACCTTGTGTACATACTTATACTTAGATAAGTCTTATTGTTTCAACCTGGTTCCTTAGGTATGCCACTATTATCTTATTGGTTATTGTCAGGAGCATCTTGCCTTTAAACCATATTGTTCATCCAATGGTAATTGATCACTTAAATGATACAAGGCTATATACTGTAATGATAACCAGAATAACAACTACCACACTGGCCTTTCTAGCTTTTAGTTTAAATATGTATTAGTGTCGATACATATCAGTCCCTTTTTGCGACGCTCCAGTTGATTTGGAAGTTGAGTAACAATCACCCATACAATTGATTCAAGTTGCGTAAACATTTGTTTTCACACTAGCAGTCATGCAGGCTTCATGTGGGGTTTCGGTTCGCCCATGGTTGTTTCCGAGTTTTTGGCCCTCTCCACTCATCCTTTCGTCCCTTCCTATCTTCCTACCAGTCTCTCTCCTACCCTACCTCTCTTTTGCGAATTAAATACTGCCCCACCCCCTCCTTCTGCCTCGTTTTGCAAGGTATCGCAGAAACTGATTCGGTCTCCATCGTAAACAATCATATGCTTAATGGTACCATTAAAATACCAAGACCAAAGCTAACTGCCGCATTACCCAACACATGGGCATTACCCGTCCACTGCCCCCACTACCAGTCTATCACTTTGGCTTGAGCGATCTGTATTGTGTGAAAAAAGTCTCACGTTATTTAATAGTTGCCAATGAGATGACTAAGCAGAGCAAACTGTTAGTCGATGCAACATGCCTTTAATAATCAGACACAGCCTCGGCTTAACAATTTACATGGCGTTACAGCTCTCTCGTTGTTGTTTGGCTGTTGTCTCTTGGCTCATGCCTGTTCCAATTTTGTCACCTTGATATTTCCTCAACCCCATGTAAGAATCTGGAGGTTTTTTTTTTTTTGCTAAACCTTGTCCAGGCACCCGTGCTACTACAAGCAAACCCAGGTAGCAAAGAAACATAAATTCAACGTTAAATTATGGGTATTTTTTCTCCTGTAGAATTAAGGTGGAAAATATCGCAGTAATCTCCAAAAAAGTATACGTACATATTTAAAAAGAACTGAACGTAAATTTGCCCATCATTCAGTAATTTTGTCCGAGACTATTCCACGCTTTTAGAGCGTTTATTCAACCATTTTTACAAAACATTAATTCTCCACTTATTCAACTATTTTCTCCACAACGTTTGAGAATTATGAAGCGTTTATTCTCCCATTATTCAACAATTTTCCCTCAACTTTAGAGGTTTACGGAACGTTTATTTAACAATCATTCACGCACTGGACTTAGGTTTACAAACAAAATTACTACTTATACTAATGCTGTGTCAGCCTATATACCAAGACAATCCATCACTTTTTCATTATAGGTCTAAATTCACATTGTATCATTGTTTAAATTTCGAATAAACTACAGGGTTCTAAATAATGGTCCATAGTATATAATATAATTCATCTCAATTGACTGTTTAATTTGATTGTTTCATTTAATTAATAACACTTCAATGCAAAACCTAATTGCCATAGAATTGCTTTATATCTCATGTAGCAAAGTAACATAACTTTAACGTTAATTTACCAGGCCACAATTCGTATGGGAGTGGCCTGGGTTGAAACTGTTCTAGTAGTCTTTTAAAAAATTGCAGAATTTTTTGAATGTGTCACACTATCACCCAACCTGCTAAGTAAATACTAAAACCCGTGTGTTTGTACATGTATGTACAGAAGTCACTGGTTCTCAGTTTGCTTTTATTTTTTAAAGGAAGTGGCTATTTACAGGTACTGTACCGGTAAGCTACTGGCTATTCACAGGTAGTGCTCAAAAAGTGAATGCACCTAAGCCAACATACTTCAGTAGCACGAAAGCATCCGGCTGCATTGCTGTCTGAATCGTAGTTTGATCTTCCAGGCAAACCATTACGAAAATAAGGAAAGACTGCAATGAAGGTTTTCATTTAGTAACTGATCATTCTCGTAACTAAAGTCCGCAGATGCGCGTTAAAGTCACGTCTTAGGCGTAATTCCAGAGCTGTGCTTCGACATAACGACGTACAAATGTAAATTTTGCGGGAAGGCTTTTGAGTTACAGACTCACTGGTGGCCAAGATAACCAAATCTGTAATCACAATTAATGTTAACCACGCCAAATTTGAGGAATCGGGGCCAGATTTTTACCTGAAAATGTGGACGTAAGCTATCGTTTCGAGCATAAAATGTTGCGTGTTCATGAATGCGAAACAAACATTGCATGATACCGTGGCGCCATCTTTTGTCATTTGTGTCATTAACTTTTAGCATTGTTCACTGGTGATTGAGAACGTATTGGATTATCTCAGATTAATTTACGCAGGCTTAGCTAACGTTTACGTTTTTGATAAATTTGCCTTGTTCATGGTTTTTGGCCATTAGATGTGCTTTAAAGCTACGTTTAACGTGTAATTTCAGAGCAGTGTGCTTACACAATCTTCGACAAAACGCCTTATACAGGAGAATTTTGCTGGAAGGGGCTTAAGTTACAGACTCAACGATTATAACCTCTTGTGGCCAAGACGATCAAATCTCTAAACATTCTCACAAACTGATGTTAACTGGGGCAGATGTGAGTGATATGGCCCAAATCTTTACCTGAAAACGTTAACTTTGTGCAGTCGTTTTAAGCGTTGCAAAAGCGGATTTCTTACACATTTATACGAATGGAAAAATTATATGACTGTACAGTGGCTCCATCTGTTATCAATTATATCGTTAACCGTTACAGATTGTTCACTGGCGCTTAAAAAATTACCATATTTTCTTAGGTTAATTTACGTAGGCTTAGCTAATGTTTAGTTTCTTGATAACATTTGTTTGTTCATGGTTTGTGCATTCCTTCGCTTGCTACAGGATTTAACGATATAAAAGACAACAGATGGCGCCGGGGTAGCATCGTGCGATTTTCGTAAAAAAAAAAAAATAGCAATAAAATGCTGTGTTCGTTTATATCTAGCCTAGGCTTTTGTGGATTTGGTGAATAACCACCATGCCTGATCAGTTACGAAATTCACACAGTAGAAAGAACGCAGTGTCTCTAGTCCCGGTTGGGCTGTAACTGTTTCAAGCCTATTTGGACGCGTTGCGGGGACCAGAGTTCTGCGTGTGTGGATCCCGGCAAACAAAGAAATCGTAGTTTTTAGGCAAACTTATATTAATTTGGTTAGGATTAGTTAGTTTAGGTTAGGTTAGGTTACGTTGGTTAGGTTCACTTTAACACGCTGAAGGTCTAGTTTTCAACGAATTCTCCGGGACCTGAGTCTTGATAAACTGGATCCCGTCACCGGGACCTGAGACAAAGCCTAGAAAAGAAACTATTGAAATGTAATGTGTGTGTGCACGATTTTTCGTATTTTGGCTAGAGCGCAGTAATCTTTGTACGAAATTGCAATTAATCGGATTCATTTGGGTTTCATGAATGAACATGTTGTCGGATCTTGTTTACGAGATACACATGGAAGTGACAAACCATTTAAATTTAATGTGTGCAGATGAGCTTGTTAGTTGTTACAAAATTTGTTGGTAGGGGATGAGAGCAAAATAAATATAAAAAAAATTGAAAATGAGGTCCCACAATTCAGCTAGGGGTCTATCTAGAAGGAGGGCTTCCCAAAAAATAATTCATTTCCAGCAATTTTAGTACCTTTGAAAAGTTGTGAAAACCAAGTTTCACAATATTTTTTACTTGCAACAAACGCTTTGTCTACTTTTAACAAATTTTAGTCCTAATTTTTTCGGATCTGGAGATGGGGGCACTCCCCAAGTCCCCACACCCCCGGGTGCGACTCTAGTTGAATCATAGTGATTGTTTTTGATCGCTACTGTCAGCCTTTCGTACGAGCTTGACTGTATATTTCATGTTAAAAAATCACATGCCATGCGCACAATGTCAGCTCTGAAAAGTCGATGCTTTTGAAAGGTTTGTCGTATGGCTATGTAATTTGTTGCTTCCTCGAGTAAGGCTGTACTTTAGATATTACTGGAATTTTCAGGATTTTCGTCGACCTTCAAATATTTAGGCAGATCGTACTTTAATGTGAAATCAAACTGCAATAATCGAAATAATTATTCTTTATGTCCCTAGCATTAGTAAATAATGAGGAAGAACACAAGTTCAGGAGTTTTATAGTAGCCAGTTGCTTGTAAACATAGTACCTGTAAATAGCCAGTTGCTTGCAGGTACTGTACCTGTAAACCTGTAAATAGTCGATTACTTACAGGTATAGTACCTGTAAATAGCCAGTTGTTTGCAGGTTCTGTACCTGTAAATAGCCACTTCCTTTTTTAAAAAGTGAACTTTCAATTTTCGGTAAAATTGTTTCTAGCATTATACAGGGTGTCAGAAAAGTCATGGTCATAACTTACATGGTATGTAGTACTCATCCAGACGAACAAAAAAGTCCATATAAACATAAGTCCGGAATCGACCGGTTTCTAAGATCCAGAGACCTTTGTCCCACAAAAACACACGCATTTTCAGCCAATATTCAGGGGCAGCGAGCTAAATTCAGAAACATAAAAAACAATGTCTCTTAAGGACAAGTGAAATATCCCCACTTCATGAGCTGTGCCCAAACATTCCCCATGTGTTGAACACAAGTACTGTAAACGAGCGCCACCGAAAAATGCTAGTTTTTAAAAAATTAGAAATTTTTTCTTGAGGCACCCAAAATGCCTCGATTGTGACAATCTCGCCGTTTTTGCAATAATGGACTAAATCGGCCCAAATTTCCAACATCAATAGCCTGTCCAAATACAAGCCTCTTGAGGAAGCCCAAATCCGGACTTTACCCCTGGAGAATCCTCAAATCTGCATTTGAAAATCGCCAACCGAAGCACTCCATCATGGCCGCCATTATTGAACTCTGTACTTGTGTATTTTTATTTTATCCTTTTCCTTTTAAGGCAAAAAGCCCGAACACACTAGCTTAGTGCATTTTAGGAGGAGCTTCCTCTGCGAAGGTACTAAACCTCGATTTCATGTACAGACAACAATTTGAAGTGTGATATTTTTTATTGTGTTTGTCGGCCGCAATCCATATGAAAAATTTCCACAACGATAAATTTTAACTTCAAATTTTAAACGTTAAATGTTCCCAGTTACTTAATGCGTTATAGCATCCAACTAAGCTAGTTTATTTAACCACATTTATCCTTTTATTATATTCTTTTACCCCCAGAAACGCTACCATATGTCCAACGTAATTCGACCTGGCATTCTACCGGACACGAATTTTTCAGCGTATATATGTTTGTTTTAGTTCTCCTCTAGACCCAACTGAGACCATTCAAACACTACTGATAGCTTGATCTACTATTAAAAACCAAAAGATGTTTATAAAAGATCTGTTCCAACCCAATCCGAAAGTCAAACTGTGCAAAAACTTTGAATCCCCCTTTTTGCCCCCCTCCCCAGCCAAAACTAGTTGCGTGTATAACACTGCAGTTTTCAGTTAAAGCTTATCAAATTTAATAGTAATGCTTTATGCATTACCCAAGCCAATGTATTAAGCTTTAATCAGAGGCTACTCACGTTGCAAACATGTAAATATTTATTCCATAGTTAATAATTCAAAGTAAAGGCCTATTTCCCAATGTTCAAATTCATTTAAATTTAAGGCTAAGTAGGTAGTTTGTATTAGAAATATCCAAAATGCAACTCCAACAGTCGTTCCATCAGCGAGCTGCACGTGCCTCATTGTTGAATGACGGTTGTTAGCATTGCCAGCCGTAATCCTGCCGACAACACTACTGGACCACCCGCCCTACGTGGCGCAACAATTGTGGACCATCCGCACAGCAGGAAGAGGTGATATTCCGAAACTGACAATCAACTTCGAAAAATTCGTTTCAACAATGGTCCAAAGGGGTTTTTTCGCTTTTTTCGAGGGGAAAAAATTTATCAAGAACTACGAAAATACGCCTACGCGAAAGCCGGATTAATTTCCTGTCTTTTGACACCTTACTCATATTTTTAGCTTTCCTACTTCAAGAGGAGAAGAGGTACATATATACCTACATATATATATATATATATATATATAGACCGACCGTAAGTTTTTAATGATTAAGACTAGCGGAGTCACTCGCTTCGCTCGCTCATTCCACCGCGTCTCGCTGCGCTCGAGGAGATGTCTTGTTGAAACTCATATGGTGCTGACATACACTCCCAGCAAAAAATTATCAAACATATGTTCAAGGAAGTGATCCACATAATGTGCGCATTTTTCCACTACAGGATAAATATTTAGCCTACAACTTACTAAGAGTGTTTAAGAAAAAGTGCTGTCGCTGATGACAAACGCTGATTTTCGTTCGCTTCGCTCACTCAATCAGCG